>QANU01068893.1:0-46259 GCA_003254905.1 Nissolia schottii | reverse complement strand
CAAGAAACCTGGTCGCAGCAAGCAGGGAGGGAGACAGAAGGAAGACGGCCGAACAAGGAAGCGTCTGGCAGAACTGGAAGAAAGGACGACCTTTCCCAGCCCTACAGGAATCAGTCTAGAAAGTGCGGGAAGAGACGAGAGAACTAGGTAACTGATAAGAGTGTCGAGAAACTGAGTTTTGGGGATTGCAGGTGTGGGAAACAAGAGAAGTAAAAAAAGAGTGTCGGAGAGGATATAAAGTTGGATTAAGCGTGGAAGTGGAGTAAATAAGTCTTTAAGGAGGATACATGTACAAAATATAAATTGGGTTAAGAACTAGGTAAGAGCACAAATAAGGTTGTAAGTACAAGCATAAATTTAAGAAGATTGAATGAAGATCAAGAGGTGTTAAGTGTACGAGGGAAGCAAAGAGAATATTAAACCAGGAGCAATTGGGATTAGAATGGTAAACTTAGGATAGTAAGGTAAAAAAGGAGAATCTAAAAGAAATAGAAGGAATGTAGAGTACCAAAGAGCTCAGAAATAAGAGAGGATGCCCAGAAATGTTAGCAACGCTGGAAACGTTAGGAATGTAGAAGCATGAATCCTTAAGGAGAAAAGTGTCTGTAAAAATTATTCTGTTTAGTTTCTCGAAATTCTGATGACACTAAAATGATTCCTCTTGACCCTTAGAATTGGATGCTAAAACTGAACTGCTTGTTAAACGGAGTTCTACTCAGTTTCAGATGATTCTGCAGACACTAGAACAACTCCTTTTAGCCATCAGAGTCTAGTAGACTGTCTAAAGTCTCTGAAAACCATACCTTTACAGAGGAAAAGGTTACAAATACCTGGATTAACCCCAAATCCTCACTACGAAAATTAGGAGATCGCGGAAATACGACCGGAATATTTTTCGGACGGCCGTACGCGAAGCATCCTGACAGAGTACGACAAAACACGATCGAACGGGACTAGAAAGTGGCCCACAGCATTGGAAGAATAACTCTCTCACGTTTTCTCTCTCCTCACCACAACCACACATTTCAGTTGGAAAGTCAATGTTGACTAAGCACTAACTGTTCGCTCTTATCCATTTATTTTAATTTCTTTTTCCTTTTTCTTTGCAAATTAATTTTTGTGGACATAAATGGCCAAGACCATTTTGTCCTTGGGCCTATAAATAGCCCCCTCCATGGCTTCATTTTCATATTTTCTCATTCTCCCCAAGTCTCTGCTCAAAATTCGTTCCGTTCAGAAACCTTCCTGTTACGCTGCCGAAAATCGGAGACTAGTCAAGAAAGCTAGCCAGGGAAGCTCTACCCTCTTGGAACCTCTGGTTCACCCTCCTAACCCTTTCTAAGACTCTAAGAAGATGGGCAAACTTAGCTTTCTCACCTCCTTAGTGACTCCTATGTGCTTGTGTTTGATTCTGTGTAGTTCTGTGAACTGTTGTAGATTATGTTAGCTATGCTAGGCTTAGGTTGTATAGATGATTTGGATATGTTTTCTAAGATGAAATATGTTGTACAATGGTTGTTGGAACTTGTGGAAGAAACCCAATAAGTGGGCATGGGAAAGGATGGAAAAGGAAGCAAGAAAGCAAAGGAGGATGCCTAAGTTGCACCAGGGCGCTGAGCGGCCTCCAAGGTCCGCTGAGTGGCCTAGGGATGCACTTAGCCAATGGTTTCGAAAAGGTTTTTGAAGCTTGGAAAACTTTATGGACCGCTGAGCGGCCTAAAGACTGATTTGGAATATGGTTTTAAACTGAAGTTTTGTGGCTTGATAGTCTCAGGGACCGCTGAGTGGATCCAAGGGGGCGCTGGGCGGCCTGAAACTTGGTTGTTCCATGGAGACTTGGACAGGGGTGACGAATTGAATCGGGAATTCCCAAGGGTGTTAAGAAACTCAGGGAACTCTGGGTCGCCGAGGTAACCTGGGCTAGGAAATAAATGTTTACGAAAACTATCTTGGGCAGCATGTTTCCCACAAGCATCGATCTATCTGATGTATGTTGATCTGTATGATGTATGTGGAACATTGAATATAGTATAATACAATGCATCATGAGGACAGGGTTGTCACCTAGGTGTTAGGACAACCTTAGACAACTAGAAGTTAATCACTTAATGTTTAAAGATCATAATTGAACGGTAGGGAACAAGTGATGTTCTAAGAAGGTTCCAACCACCATGGGTTCGGTGTACCTTAAGACAAGTCCATAGTTATATAATAGGAAGTCCCTCTCTTGGCACGTCTACGGACACGCCCCTCACCAGTCCAACAAGATGGACTGGTCAATGATGATAAATGAAACGAAAGAAAGAATGAATGAAAGAAGAGACAAATGATGAGGGTGACGTCACACCTAAGAAATGATGATGATGTAACGATGATGATATATGAGTCCACGCCTGGTTGGGTCACAAGGGCCAACCCCTTGCCATCCCATTAGGTGGATGGTTATCTCTATTGATGGTCGATAGATGGACCCTAGTTATCCGTCGGTGGATCGCAATCACTCAGGTTAGAGCGCTGTCTGGTCGCCATCAATATGGGAACAGAAGCAGGTTGTAACCGGAAGGCCATGGTGACATGGATAAAAGGACTAAAGCTAAAAGGAAAGACAAGAAATAACAAGAAGGACGCTACCCCGGTCTATTAGTTAGCCGGAAGCGTAAAAGAGCCCCAGTTTCCCCATGCATAAGATACTTAATGAATGAATATGTGATGCAGAAGTATATGATGAAGAAATGTATGTAAGTCTATGTATTAAGTAGGTACCGTTAAGAGAACGTTCGAGACAACTTATGTAGACACGCGAAGGAAGTTAATAAGCATGAGAACCTAGATAAGAAAAGACTAGATCCCCCATCACCTAGTAAAATAGATAAAGTTGCTCAGGATCTAGGCAACAGACAATAATCAGTAGGAAATTAATATACATGAATACGTAGAGACCTCATGAGCGGCTTGATTCATAAGCGAGTTAAAGAAGTAAACCCACGCTAAGGTATACCATTGAGGACGAACGTTCTCACCCCCACTCGCTCATGATTCCAGGGGCAGACAAGGGTTTTGATGAGCCGCCAGAGGAGCTGAGAAGAACGGAGTACGGGCCGCCGATATCTGGGAGCCAAGACTTCAAGGTTGGGAATACGAGCTAGTAAAGCAACGCGCTAGATGGATCTTTTATTGGACAAAATAAACTATGTAGTGTGATGACTATGCTATGTGTATATAAATTATTATAATACTATATGGATTGTTATGAATACATTTAATGGATCATATGTTTGCTTATCTATCTAATTCTACTGTGATTGGTTAGTGATGTAAGCCCAAGGCTCTATCGCTTGTATGGTATATATCTTGTTCACAAGCGGCTCATACTTTAATAATGACTCACAAGCACAGAAAGTTAAAAAAAATTGGCCCATATTTTTCCTACTCTAGTATTTTCGAAAGTAATAAAGGACTATAAGTATTCCTCACCAATTACCTAACAACCTATTGAGCATTGCATACAGCTTAAGCGTAAGCAGTTAGCTAGGGGTGTTACAAGACCTATGTCTCGCGCGAGACGTGCCTTCTGTCTATTTTTTTCTTCTTTTTTCCCCCTTCTCTTCTAAGGGTCGTCACAATTATCATAAATCTAATTAGTTTAATTAAATCAACTGATATCCTTAAAAAAAAAATAGAAGTATTAAAATGAAGATTTATTTTGTTTTTAGGACTTAAACTAAAACTATGAGATTTCATGATAGAATCAGAAAAATATTGCAAAAAAAATAACAAGAGGCCGAGAAGAATAACAACAAAGATTTTTATATTAGTGAATGTTGTGTTACTTACAATGAAATAAAGCATATTTATATGCTAGGAACATAATCAGTAATATAAAGACAAAATCAATTTAAATATTAAACTAAATCATATCTAAATCAATCAAAGATATAATATTGATATTATTTTATTCTAATAGATATTCTAACACCATTCCTGAAGCTAAAGCTCCTTGAGCTTTAAGCTTATCACAAAGCAACAGATGTTTTTAGGTGATAGACAACATCAAGGATTGTGCAGAGACAGAGATAGGCAACATCAGTGGGCAGCACAGAGGCAACGATAGGCAACTTCGAACTACGCAAAGGTAGCAAAAGGACACAACAAGTCAGGAAGCAACAATCACGGTGATGGTGGTCGTGTAGTTAACTAGGAGCGAGAGGCAAAAAAGGCATATTTGAGAACTTTACGGAGAATGGCAAAAAAGAGTTTTTGTAGAAAGTGGAGAGTCTAAGCTCCGAGGTAGCGGAAGCGGAAATATGACTAATGGAAGGTGTCGTGACTCTAATACCATGCGAGATTTCATGATGGAATTAGGAAAATGTTGCAGAGAAAATAACAAGAGACAGAGAAGGATAACAACAAATGTTTTTATATTAGTGAAGGTTGTGTCATTTACAATGAAATAAAACCTATTTATAAGTTAGGAACATAATCAGAAATATAAATACATAATCATTTTAACTATTAAACTAAATCAGTCTAAATCAATCAAAAATATAATACTAGTATTATTTTATTCTAATAAATATTCTAACAAAAACATATATATTAATCCCAATCAAAATATTATAATTATTTGACAAAATTATACTACTCAAAAAATCTTAAGACTTAAAAAGTGATAATGTGTATTAATCACATTATAGACATTGTTCTGATAGGAGAGTTGAGAGAAGAGTTAAATGAAAAATTAAAACTATGGAGACAAGCATTGAAAACACGGTTTTCGTATAAGCAAAAGTAAGACCGACTATATGAAATGCATGTTTAGTAAAAGCCGTACAAGTTCAAACATAGATGCGAAAGTTGAAGAGATCATATACCACACGTCACAAGGTTCAAGTATCTTGACTCCATTATTCAAAATGATGGGGATATAGAAAGTGATGTTAATCATAGAATCTCGTCTAAGGTGATTTGGACATGTGAGAAGAAGACTAGTAGAAACCCTAATAAGGATAAGGATAATAGATCAAATAGTTGACAACTCATTAACAAGAGGCAAGGGGAGACTAAAAAAACTATAGAAGAAACTATTAGAAAAAGATTTAAAGGTTAATGGTCTGTATGAAAGCATGATCCTATATAGAGCATTATAGTGTCGTTTTATCCATGTAACCAACATCACATAGTGAAAAAAAGTTCCGTTGTTGTCGTGTACAAATCACATTATAACATATAATTTAAATTTATGGTATTCAAAGTGAATTTTGTATCATATTTTAATTATATTATCATCAGTATAAGTGCTAATTATTATTATTTTTTAAATAAATCATACTATAATTCCATTGTTAGTAGTTTTTTAATTAGGAATGAAAATAATCTTGAGATATTGGGATAGGTGGCAATCTTGCAGGGCGACACTTGGTTTTCGTGGGGCCAAACTGACAAGATATGGTAGTATACCTACAAGCGGAAATTTCAGAATTAACAGAGAAAAATATTAGACAACTTATATAAATTTTGTTATAATGTTTTTTTTAAGAGTAAATTTTGTTATAATCGTAAAAAAACATGATATTGGTATCAAATAGAAAAATATGTGAGTTTTATTATTTATTTTATCTAATTATGAGGTGATTTTTATCATATGATATTAACTTTTTTTTTGTGTACTCTTTAATTTTTTTAATTAAATTATTAATATCTAAACTTTATCATCATAAATCACTCAACTTGATTGAAAACTTTCTTATAAAGAGTTGAGATCTTTCAATAATTTTTTATTTTTATTTTCAAGACTTAAACATAAAATGACCAATTAAAGTATCAAAGTTCTTCACTAATTTGACCAAATCCACCTTAATTACTCTCTAATCTTTATCACATTGTCTATTGTCGTGGATAAAGTTTTCTCTTCGTCTTAGCTGTCTCTTCTATTTTTCTATTTATAATTAACTTTTTCAGATGTAGATAAACATGACGGTTTTGGCTTGGGTATGGTGGTCATACATTATAGATGATGCTTCTTCGTCAATAGTCGAATCCCTCCCTATCCGTTCGATTGAAATGTGAAATCACAGTTAAGTTGACATTCGACGGTTGGGAAATAAATGGTTATAGCATATGAGAGCTCACAAAATGAGGTTTGACATCAGAGAACAAGACAAGACTCAAGAGTAAAGTGGGAGAAATTAACATATTCATAAATTCTATAATTTTATTGTGCATGTACTTAATCATGAAGCAATAAATTCGTGTCTTGTTAAAAAAAATTCTTACAGTGAAGCCAAAGAAAAAAAAGAATGATCATCGTTATGTGGAAACGGCACCGTTTGCATAGTTAGCAATATCTGTCACTTTCCCCAAAAAATTTGCTTTTATTTACGCAAAAAAGCCAATATGCGTAAAGCCGAGTAAAAATACTGTGCGCCATCTATTCGGCAGAGTAAGGAGAGTAAATCTTTGTTTGCAAATTACGTTTAGAAGGAAATAAAGGATTTTGAGAAATTTAATCATAATTTATATATGTATGTTAAAATTATAATTAAATCATTTAAAATTTGTATTTTTTATTATAAAATCAACTCATAAACCCTTGTTAAAAGAATTATATTTGTTACTATGTTTGTTTGTTCACTGTCTAACTATAGTAGCATAAAAGAAATTAATTTCTTTATGTAAAATAAAAAAATTATTTTCACAGGTGTTACTTTTTTACATTGTCAAATTGTTAATATCTTATCCGAGCAAGGTAATAAATGTACCCGCTATTTTTAAATTTTAATGTCAATGATTTCATCAAAATAAAAGAAATTCTTACTATCATGCCTACTCATGAATGATGATATCTAGGTTTTAAATTTATTTATCATTTATAGCAATCTCATCTCATATTATACATTTGACTTTATAACTATTATATTATATACCTACCATGTATTATAATGGGTATACTCCACCAATAAGCCTTACGAATGATACACCTTCATTGAACATTTTGTTCAAAAAGTTAAAAAGTACGAACAATGTAAAGATAATATATAATATGTACCAGACTAATCAGTTGAATTTTCATTATATTGTGTATGCTGGATTTTTAATATACGATTTCTTTTTCGTTAAGTTGCCTAGCTAGTATATCCCCATCATATATGCATCTTTATGACTTTACATAAACAATATACACTAGATAATTTTATATATAAACTTATCATAATGTATCCTGTAATTTATTGTTATAAAATTCTCATAAACAATGTGCACGTACAAGTGACCAAACCCCATTGATGGCACCACACAAGTACTCTTTAACAGAATTCGAGTGAATGGAAAAGGTGATTTCATTTTCATTAACTTAATTACCAATTGAATTTTATGTTGCCAAAGAATCTACATTAATAGACTAAGAGATAAACAATGATAATAAGCCGAATGTTGTATGACTCAAAATCTTAAATGTGTGTAGCGATTCTCCTTTTATCTTTTGTATATTTTTTTATGAATATTGTTAGAGAATAAATGTGCTCTTATATTGGATCTATTCGGCCCAAATAAAAACCCAAAATTATCTCACATTTTCTTATTTAAATAGTTTATTTACACTCCCAAAATATTTATTTGACCTTAGTAGTATTCATCTAAAATAACTATTTACTTTGGTGTTAAAGTTGCTGCAAGTATCAGGGAGGAGCTGCTCGGCGTCCTCAATCTACCATCGCCCTCAGTTATCTTAAAACTGTGTTACTTCGTAATAGATACTGGTTAAATTTGTACAAATTTTATTTTATTTTATTTTTTATTTTTTGCTTTATTAAAATTCTTGTTAACTAATTAACATTTTCAACTTGCTTTACTTATTTCAGGAATAATCAATACCATTTTGGGAATTGTGGCTCTTGGCTTTACAATGGGGTACTTTCTACTCACAAAGTTTTTGTGATGGATTAAAAAAATGATATATTAATTTAACCTTCCACTATGATCTAGTTGACGTGGATAGCTTCCATGCTAAGCCAATCACAACTCAAAATGTGGCTCAATATCTGGCCTTTGGCTTCACACTATTATGAGAACTATTTAGAACAATGTTAGAATGATCACGCACGCCAACATTTTATAATCTATTATGGTGAGATTCACGATAAACACTCACATTTTTTACAAGTGTGATTATCATAACATTATTTTAAATGATTATCATTACCACATCATTTATAGTTTAATGTGTAACGCACTATAGTTCAATTGCGTTTTCGGGCTTCAGCATGCAAAGTGATGAGTGAAGAAGCTATCAACACCCACATTACCAAAAAGAAAGCCTAAAACATCCATCAATCTTTGTCAAATTGATGCTGCTTTCTAAAGCGTAAAGTCTATGCAGATATTTATAAGAATTGGATAAGAGTCGGTATACCACCAAAAAAAGACATTCAAGTGGATTAGCGAAATGAAAAAAGGACATTACCACACACACATATATACATGTATATATGTATATATATAAAGTAGAAATATTAATAACTTTGTACAATCTTATTTTTATATTAACAGGCATTATGTTCACTAATTATTTTATCCATTGTTTTTGTTCCCTTTGAATCTTTAGGAGTGATTGGTAATAATTTAAGCATGTGGATGATGGACTCAACTTTCACTAGCTAGCTAGAAAAGCATTTGAAGTGCCTAGAGGAGTTAATTGGTGCGCTTTCATTCTTTCTCTCCTTATTTTTTTCCATGTGATTTTCATTCGAGGGTAGAGATTGGTCAAGATTTGTGTGCTCTTTTTCAAGTATGATTGTTATTGGATATACTATTAGTGTATATATTCATGTTAGCATGGGTTGGTCATGATTCTTTTTACCCCCGCAATTCTTATTATATTTGCTTGTCTTTTCTGAAAAAATGGATGATTAATGAAAACACTCGGGAACATTTTTCGTATAGAAAAAAAAAACCCGAAAAGGCCAACTAATGAAAGGTGAGAATATTGGCTAGGGGTACTTTTTTGGTGCCTAGACAGCTAGGACATAATTAAATAAATTAAATAATATATATAATAATACACGAAAATTGAAATAAATATAATAAAATGACATAGTTAATTAACAATTTAACACACTTTAGCAAATCCAAAACATAAATGAATAAATTGGTGACACAAGAAAATAGTAAATGAATACGCCTTTCTTTTTTTGGGTCGAAAATGCTGAGTTCATTAAGCCCAAAGTTTAAGCAGACCGATGAAAAGGCATCAGTTCAAGCCCAAAAACAATAAAAACGGCCCAACCACAAAAGAAAACTTGTGTGACGGCAGCGGTGGCAAGCGACGAATGCGAAGCGCGATGGTTCGTTGTGGTTGCTGCTTGTGCGCGCGCTGAAGGCGACAACTTGAAAGTGGTGGCAATCGTGGAATGGGCGCGTGGGCGTGGCTGGGATAGCTGCGGTGGTTGTTGTGGGCGTCGCGAAAGGCTGTGCATGGTGGCGGTTCGAGGTATTCCACGAAATACTATTCTTCTACTTGCTTCAAGTATCTGAACTCCAAGTTTTTTATTCTTCCAACTGTTTGACAGAATGCTTCTGCTAGTTCTCCCTGTTAGTTTTGCAAATTTTCTGACCTTCGAACATTTTTCTACATGAAATTTTTTTAAGCCTTTTTATTTATTTATTAATAGTTTGTGAAGTGTACTGAAGGAATGATGGCAAAGTTTGATTTTCATGTTTGTCACATTTTGTAATTAAAATAAGGAAAGGTTTACTTTGGCCAACATAGTTAGCCTTTTTTTTTTCTTTCTTTTTTTTTCTTTTGTGGAAATGTTTTATCAACTAAGAAATGGAGCAACTCAAAAACTTTCAATTTTAAATTAAGTTTGTTGATGGTTGTCTCATGAACACATGCTAGGGATTCTTGTTTTTTTTTTTTTTTTTGGATACAAAACATCCTTCCTAGTTTGTTTATTCACTAGACTCCTGTCACTGTCCTTGTATGGAATTTGTTCATGCATGTTGTTTAGCAATGATTACTGATAGTTCTGGGGTTGTTCGTGCATGTTGTTTATCTACAGATTTTGATTGACTTCATTCTGGGGTCCAGCTTTGCAAATTTCTGATAGTTCAAGATGCTTGCGATAAGGAAGCTCAAAATCGGGCCAGATGTCTCTTTTGCTTTATGTTTCATGGTTGCTAATTGTAATTACAGCATAGCCCAAGTTTTCAATAACAGAAGTCACCAGTCTATTGCTAAATCTGTTAGCCCTTATTTAGCCAACTCAAGTTCACGAGCTATTCTACTGGGATTAGAGAACAAAGTCACGAATCAAGGAGTATATTTCTCAAGTATGGCTGAAACAATCCTGGTCCAGGCTCAAGACCCAGCCAAAGTAAGCATGGAACTACAAAATGCTATCACTGGGAATCAATTAGATTATTCATGGAAGTTATTTGAGCAGCATATGCACATGGAGGGATTTCCCAGAAAATCTGTCTTCAACAAACTTGTAACAAGTTATGTGGAAAGCCTTGATATGCAATGGCTAGAAAAGGCATATGAATTGGTAGAACGAGCGATTGAAGAAAGTAAACAAAATTTGTTAGAAAAGGAGGTGCTTATCTACCTTAGCTTTGGGCTCGCGAAAGTGGGACTACCTGTTCCTGCATCAACTATTTTAAGAAAAATGGTAGATATGGAGCTTTTTCCCCCTGTCACTGCTTGGTCTGCTGTTTTGGTCCACATGTCACAAACAGCAGATGGAAGTTACCTGGCTGCTGAATTGATTCTTGAAATAGGTTATTTGTTCCAAAACAATAGAGTGGATCCGCGTAAAAGGAGCAATGCACCTTTGATAGCCATGAAGCCCAACGCTACTTCTTTTAACATTGCTTTGGCAGGGTGTCTCTTATTCGATACATCTAGGAAGGCAGAGCAGCTTCTTGATATGATGCCTCGGATTGGTGTCAAGGTTGATGCAAACTTACTGATAATAATGGCACGTGTATATGAAAGAAATGGGCGAAGAGAAGAGCTGAAGAAGCTGCAAAGGCACATAGAGGAAGCTCCAAATCTAACTGATATTCAGTTCCGACAATTCTATAATTGTTTGCTCACGTGCCATTTGAAATTTGGGGATCTGGATTCTGCATCAGACATGGTTTTGGAAATGCTTAGGAAAGCGAAGGAAGCAAGAAATTCTCTTGCAGCTGCCAAATTTATGATTGATGCAGCTAAAACTGATACTAACTATGCTCCTGGACTGACATCGCTGCAGAGTTTGAGCAACAGTAAGGATGTAAATCATTTTGAAAATAACAAGACACTAGGAAATGCTGTCTTATGTTATGAGGAGTTCTCCAAAGATCGACATTTCTTAAAACTTGAAGCAGAGTCAAAGGCTGTTCTTGATTCCTTATTAGCTAAGTTGCAGATGCAGGTTAACTTGATTACAACAAAACATGGTATACTTCAACCAACTGAAACAATATACGTGAAACTAGTTAAAGCTTTTCTAGAGGCTGGCAAGACCAAGAATTTGGCAGTTTTTCTTCTCAAGGCAGAAAGGGAAGATTCCCCATTTTCGAATGATAATTCAGCTTTAGTTCATGTAATTAATTCATGCATTTCACTTGGATGGTTGGATCAAGCACATGACCTCCTTGATGAGATGCGTCTGGCTGGAGTTAAAACCGGTTCATCTGTATACGCCTCTCTTCTGAAAGCATATTGTCGAGCAAATAGGGCTGTGGATGTTGTATCACTTTTGAGGGATGCTAAAAAGGCCGGTATCCAGCTTGACTCAAGCTGTTATGACGCAATGATCCAATCCAGGGTGCTCCAGCAAGACACACATGGGGCACTCCAACTATTCAAAGAGATGAAAGAAGCTAGGATTCCAAAAGTTAGTCAACAAGACTCTAGCATGCTGGCTAAAAGTGGTGCAAAGACAGATGGAGCTGGGCTAATGGCAAAGCTGTTGCAGGAAATCAAGGAAGGGCAGAGAGTGGATTATGGAGTTCATGATTGGAACAACGTAATCCACTTTTTTTGTAAGAAGAGACTGATGCAAGATGCAGAGAAGGCTCTGAAGAAGATGAGAAGCTTAGGCCACACACCAAATGCACAAACTTTCCATTCAATGGTCACTGGGTATGCTGCCACTGGAGGGAAATATCTGGAGGTGACAGAGCTTTGGGGTGAGATGAAATCCCTTGCTTCTTCAACCTCAATGAAGTTTGATCAGGAGCTTCTGGATTCTGTGTTGTATACTTTTGTGAGGGGTGGATTCTTTGGCCGAGCCAATGAAGTTGTGGTGATGATGGAAAAAGGAAACGTGTTTGTGGACAAGTACAAGTACCGAATGCTATTCTTGAAATATCATAAAACACTTTACAAAGGCAAGGCTCCGAAATTTCAGACAGAATCCCAACTGAGCAAAAGAGAAGCAGCACTGGCTTTTAAAAGGTGGCTAGGCCTGAGTTGAGAAGAAGTGTGAGCCAAATCCACCACTTTCAAACCATCATCTTCATGAAATTAGGCAGTTGAGTTTGTATTCTCACTTTCCCCCATATGTATTCATAGTTTAAAACACTAATGTAATACCAACGTGAATAAAATAACACGTTTGTCTTTATGAAAGTTTCTAGTCAGTTTTAGATCTTCAGCACTATGAATAATGCGTAGGTAACAAATAGAGGAAGTTGTGACCTATACAACCACATAACGGGTGTATAATTAAATTAAAGTTGACAAAACAAATGCATGCATGGCTGTTGGGTTCATTACAAGGTTCGACCAAGGAGACTTCTAAATTACGGTCAGATATGTTTTTTTTAAAATTTTCCCATATCATTATACGTTGACTTTATATATAGAGAGAGCCACATGTTTTTTAGTTATAGAGAAATGATCTTTGTGCCATTCTTATACAGTTTGTCCAAGGTTTAGGGTTTGAGGGCAAATTTTTTGTTTCACACTCAAAAACATTTTCATTTTGCATGAATCCAACATTCTCATGAGAGGTGGAAATGAAAATGGCGAAAATTTTCAAGTTATTTAAGAATGTTTTTTTTTAAACCTTGAACCAAACAAGGAAATTTTACATTCTCATGTTCATATTTATGGGAATGTATAAAGCGAATCACAAAGTGGGAGGATTTTTTCATTCTTGTTGAGCCATATCCACCATTAAATAAAATTATGATACTTAACCCACTAATAAAATAACACATAAATAGTGGATGTGCTTATGGGGGAAGAATTTTTCTGCTTGAGCATGCAAGCATGCCTCCACAGGTTTCTTGCATCTTTAGGTAATAAAACTCGTCAAAGTCAATCAGTGACTGAATGAAAAAAACACAAAAAGTTTCTGGATTTCTGCACAGACCAAAGTTTTTATAAATATAAATGTCAAAGACCAGAGAGGTGCGGAGAGGCAAGAAAGAAATTTGATTCCAATAATGTCAGGCAATTCTTCTTATAAGGCTATTATGCCTGTGTCTCCCCTTCATACAACCAAGCATGATGTGTTCCTCAGCTTCAGAGGTGAGGACACCCGTGATGGCTTCACTAGTCATCTTTATGCAGCATTACGCAGGAGAAGTGTTGAAACTTACATAGAGGACAGACTTGTGAGAGGCGAAGAGATTTCACAGGCCTTGGAGAGAGTGATAGAAGAATCCACGATCTATGTCATCATTTTCTCTGAACACTACGCTTCTTCCACATGGTGTTTAAATGAACCCACTTTTATTAAGTTTTAAAAAAGAAGGTATATATTCCGCTCTAATTTTCCTTTCTTTGTCCCTAAGATGTTACTTGATAAGTCATTCTGTCGCATGGCTTGACATTCTCATGGAATGCAAAGCACTTACTAGTTATTTTCATCAAATCACTTTTCCCCACCTATTTATTTATATCTCATTCGTTCCCTTAATTTTCAGGGACAGATGCCATCCAATGTATATTACTTTACATATGCAAAATCAGAAAAGTTCACCTACATGTTGAAACTTTCAAAGCGATGGATAATCTGAGATTGCTCCAGTTCTACAAGTCTAACTCATTGGAAGACTCAAATGTACATTTCTACATTTCTTAATGTTCTTACAGATGAGTTACGATTTCTTCGTTGGGATGGCTTTCCTCAAAGATCTTTGCCGCCGGACTTTTGCCCAGAAAATCTTGTGGAACTTGGTATGCGTGATAGCAATCTTAAACAACTTTGGGACGGAGATCAGGTATTACAACGTTCATGCTGGGTTATTTTTTGTATTTTAAGGATGAAAAGTCTTTTAAGAAACTTATGATCTTATCTATGTACAATTGACCTCATCCTGTGTTTTCGTTTCATAATCATTTTCTTCTTTTTGTTCCAGCATTTACCAAACTTGAAAAGGCTTGACCTCAGTGGTTCTTGAAAACTGGTTCAAATACCTGACCTCTCGCAATCTCCAAATATTGAAGAAATGATTCTTAGTCATTGTGTAAAATTGGATATATTTACTCCTCTGCTTTCCTCAACAAACTCAACTGTTTATGGTTGAATGGTTGTGATGGGCTTAGGACTTTAAATCTTCCTAGCAATATGCTATCCAGATCTTCTGGATTAATAGTTCTCTATAACTGCCGAAGCCTTGAGATGTTTTCAGTCACTAATATGACTGAGGGGGTTCTATCATTCAGCTGTTCCCGCCGTGGATTATTCGGAGATAGAGCGAGAGAGTGGATGTTGAGAGCTCATGGTGACAGCAGGATGGGAGGTTGTTCTTCAGATTCTTTTGAACCCATTGTTGGTGTTGAAATATCTGAAGAACCAAGGAATAATATACATTTACTAAACTTACAAGTGTTGAGAGAAGATTCGCCCTCATCATTTCAAAGTCTCAATGAGCTTTGTTGGTTAGATCTCTCTAACTGTGAATCCCTCACAAGCCTTCCAGTTGACCTTTGTCAGATGAAATACCTAACAAGACTATATCTCTGTTGTAGCTCAAATTTGGGAAGTTTCCCTGAAATCAAGGAGATCATGGAAAATTTAACTGTGCTCATCTTAGACGAAACAGCAATCAGAGAACTATCTTCTTTGTCGCACCATTTGGTCGGGCTTGAAGTATTGAGCTTGCACATGTGCCAAAAGCTTGAGTTTATTCCATCTTCCATTGGAAATCTCAGCAGACTCTGCAAGTTAGACCTTACCTGCTGTGAATTGCTTGAAACTCTTCCTAGTAGCATTTTCAAATTGAAGTTGACAAAACTTGATTTGCATGGTTGCTCAATGCTGAGGACATTCCCAGAAATCTTGGAGCCTGCAGAAAGTATTGCACACCTTTGCTTAACAAAAACTGCAATAAAAGAATTACCTTCGTCGTTGGACTATTTGGTTGGGCTTCAAACATTGCGCCTGACACTGTGCAATGATCTAGAGTTTCTTCCAAACGGTATTTTTAATCTAAACCTTCTTTCCAATCTTGATTGCTCAGGTTGTTCCAAATTAACAGCAATCCTAAATGACATTGGTCGCTTGACACCGCTAAGAGAATTGTCACTTCAGGGATGTGGTATTGTGAACCTTCCCGATAGTATTGCTCGTCTTTCAAGTTTGAAATCGCTGGATTTAAGTGATTGCAAAATGCTTGAATGTATCCCTGAGCTTCCACCATCTCTAAAACAGTTGTTGGCATTTGATTGCCCATCCATTAGGAGAGTGTCAAGTTCAAGGTTTAAAGTGCCGTCAGATTCGACAGAGGGTCATTTCACCAATAGTCAAAAATTGGATTCAAGTGCTCAGGGTAATATTGCTGCTGATGCATGGCATAGGATTCTCCAAGATGAATGTAAGTCTGTGTTCTTCTGCTTTCCAGGGAGTAGTGTACCGTGTTGGTTCCCTCATCAACGCACGGGACATTCAGTTACGATGGTTGCAGATTCTCTGAATTGGTGCATTGACGATAGGTTCAGTGGTTTTGCTCTGTGTGTAGTTTTAGCAAGTCGGAAAGGAAAGAGTGATAAATATGAGTATAACTTTCTCTATAGATTCACATTTGAGAGTGATGATGGCATGCACGTCATTCCCAGTCATGATCCGTTGAGAAACTATTTCAATTGTAAGGGCTAACAGAGGTTTAATGTCCAAGATCACACATTCGTGTGGAAGTATCACTTGGAATCCACGAGCATGAACTACATGCCCTCTCGTGCCCAAAACTTCACTTTTGAGATCTGTGAAATTGTATATGACTATAGGAAATCACGTTATATACCAGCTTCTGCTGTAAAAGAGTGTGGAATATGCCTTTATACCAAAGAAAAATATGATAACTCTCGTGCTAAAGACTGTTGGGTTCATTACAAGGCTCAACCAGGAGACTTCTAAACTATGGTGAGGTATGGTTTGAATTTTCCCATATCACTATATCTTGACTTTATATATAGAGCGCCACATGATTTTTTGTTCTAATATGTAAGATTCTATGGCTAAATTTCATTTTTTTACTTACTCTCACAATAAATCACTACTCTATATACCTTGTATACATTGGTTTCCTTACATTATGTAAGAACTGGTACCAATAAGAAAGGAATTGCTGAAATGACTCTGGTGTTTATTAATTATGTAGAAAATTCCAATGGGGAATCTCTGGTATAGAATTGGAATTTCTGGTACAAAACCAAAACAGAGATGACTGAAATATTGAAATGCACGAACAGAAAATAGTCTGGGAATTTTAGGATCCCTTGATCCCCTATGCCTAATTCTTCGTTCTAAATAATTAGATGTCTTTCCTTTCTCCCATGATCCCTTTATAATTGTCAATGAGAGAGAATCAAGGGATTAACTTATTTTTCTCCTAAAAATCCTCCTCCCTTATTTGTCTCTAACTGATTATTTTCTGCTTTATTCTTTCACTAATTAAATCCTAATTTTTCTCTAACAAATCATATATTATTCCCTCCTTTTTCTCTCTTTCCTTTCTTGTTCCTTCTAGAATTATTTTCTTTCCTTTCCTGTTAGTCAGCCCTGCTGACTCAGTTTCTACCGGTGTGGTGTATGGGTATGTAACACATTACCTCATAGGTTCACTTTGCATTCACTGCGATTTCTTTAAATTCTTCCCATTTTGGCTCCATTAACGTTTTAGCATCTGGGCAGGATGTCGCCAAATATGGTTGCTTGCATTGTAGTGGAGGCACTATCAGCTCTAGAGAAGCTCATTTGAAAGGGTAAGCCTGTGTTCGGATTAGCTTTATGTTGTAAAATCTTTCTGAGGGAGCTTTAAGTCTTCCCTTAAGTCCTGTTGATAGATTTTTCCTATCCTGTCAAGCCTGCCATTCCGAGGTTTGTGCATTGAGACTTAGAAACCTGGAGCAGCTGTGGATAAGAAGTCTTATTTGACCTTGTTTTGGGTAGTTGTTCAGCTGATAGATAGTTTTCTAAGGAGCTCCATTTAAGCATTCTTGCTTCTTGGCTCGTAAATGGTTTATTATCAGACATGCTGGTTGGTTGATGTGAACCTTTGACGCTACAAGGGTAGGGTCTGTATGAACCTCTCAATTCCATTTTCTCTTTCTTTTTTCTTGAGTACATGAATCATGATGAATAAATATTATTATTCAGGTCGGTTTTATGAGTTTCAGCAAATGACCCAGATTACTTTCTTCAAGAATTCCATTTGTTCTTGCACATAATTGTGAGACATCAAAATGCACTTGTACTATGTCAAATAGATAATACAATATATTATCTTATTTTGATATACATTTATTTTAGTACTCACTCAAACTTATATAAGTATATTACGTCTTGTATTATTAGTATTTTTTTTTGGTAGATCTCGCTTTATTTTTCTACAAGTGATGCTTAAAAAAAAAGTAATAATCTCATACTACATTGACTCTCCTTATCTTCTTATTTACTGTTACAAGATAAAAACATTTTGATTCATAAAAATATTTGTGTGTCATAATATGTGTTACAAGATTTAAACTACTGAATTGCCTCCAATTCAAAATTGAGATTATGGTGCAATGATATTAGATCATTAATCTTATATTAATTATTTTAATAGTAATCTTTTATATAATCAACGAGATTAATCCGAGTGATAAATGATTTAATATTATTATGCAATTATCCGAGACTCATCTACCAAAATTAGGTGATCTGTGCAGCAATAAAAAAAAATAGTAATTTCTTACATATAATTTTTTTACTTATATTTTTATATTCCGTGGGGTCAAAGCCCCGAAAAAGGATCCCCGCAGCAGTGCCTTTCAGTAGACGATAATTGAAAGAACTAATGGCGTGCAAAACACGGGTAGTCGGTGACTGAGAAAAACCACAGAAGTTTCTGTTTTTCTGCACAGACCAAAAGCTTTTCATAAAATATAAATGTTAAAGAGTACAGACGACGGAAAGAATTTGAGTCCAATAATGTCAGCAGGAGGCAGTTCTTCCGTGCCGTCACCTTCTCTTCATCCAACGAAGCACGATGGGTTCCTCAGCTTCAGAGGCGAGGACACCCGCGACGGCTTCACTAGTCATCTCTATGCAGCATTACGCAGGAAAAGCATTGAAACTTACATAGACGACAGACTCGTGAGAGGCGAAGCGATTTCTCCAGCACTGGAGAGAGCGATCGAAGAATCCGCGATCTACGTCGTCGTTTTCTCTGAACACTACGCTTCTTCCGCGTGGTGTTTCTCGTGAAGATACTGGATTGCAAGAAGAGATTCGGAAGGGAGGTGATTCCGGTTTTCTATAAGGTGGATCCGTCGAATGTCAGGCATCAGAAGAGAAGTTATGGAGAAGCATTTGGTAAGCATGAACTGCGATCGACGGAGGACAAGGTGCGCCACTGGAAGGTTGCTCTAACCGAAGCTTCTGGAATCTCCGCCTGGGATTCACAAGTCATCAGGTTCCGTAATTTACATTCGCTTCCAAGATGCTTTACAAACCTCCATTAATTAATTAAGCCTTTTTTTTTTTAAAAAAGTCAAGTTCGTCTCGAATCAAGGATGAATTTGATGTATGTATACCAACGTTACAGTTAATCTCTTTTTAAAGTTCAAAAGAAATAGTTATCCTTGATTTCCTTTAGGTTAGTTTTTGTAAGTTGAGGACTAAGAATTAGGCTATCTCTACAGTGAGTTTTGCTTTAAAATGAGAAAGTAATAAATTATTTGAAGTGTATTGTGTGAGTTTTACCAAATAATTTAAAGTAGATAACCCCTTCACTTTGTCACTCTAAAACCAAGCTCAACTTATGTGAGCATTTTTTAAGATTAATGCTTTTGTTTCTTTAACATGTGCCAGACCTGAATCCAAACTTGTTGACGGCATTGTGAAAGATATTTTGCTAAAACTGAATAGTTCTCCAACAAGTGATTATGAAGGACAGATTGCAATTCACAAGCATATTGAACAAATTGAGTCCATGTTGCATATTGAGTCAACAACTGTTCGGATCATAGGGATTTGGGGCATGGGAGGAATAGGTAAAACATCAATTGCTTATGCAATCTATCGCAAACTGGCTACCCAATTTAGTTCCAGTAGCTTTGTTGAAAATTTTCAAGATAAAATAGAATGGGGTGGTGGAAAACACCAAATACTAGACAAATATTTGTCAGAACTTCTAGAGGAAGAGCATGGAGGATATAGGGAAAGGTTTCAATGGGCGAAGGTTCTCCTTGTTCTTGATGATGTGAGCAAGGCAGATCAACTTAAAGATTTAATTGGAGGGTTTCGTAGCTTCGGCTTGGGTAGTAGAATCATTGTGACTAGTAGACACAAGCAAGTGCTCAACAATGTAGCTGATGAAATTTATGAAGTTAAGGAGATGAATTTTCCGGATTCTCTACAACTGTTCAGTTTAAATGCCTTTAACCGAAACCATCCAGAAGAAACCTATATGGGTTTATCAGAAAAGGTATTGAATTATGCTAAAGGAATTCCCTTAACTCTCAAAGTTTTGGGCTCTTTTCTTCGTGGTAGACCAAGGGAAACATGGGAAAGTGAGTTGCAAAAGCTGGAAAAGCTTCCCAATCTTGAAACTTTCAATTTATTGAGATTAAGTTATGATGGGCTTGACGAGGAACAACGGGATATATTTCTTGACATAGCCTGCTTTTATAGAGGACATGAGGTTAATATTGTAAAACAAACACTAGATGGCTGTGGTTTCTCGGCTGCCGTTGGAATGCAAGTTCTCATTGATAGGTGTCTTATATCTGTTTTAAATCGTAAGATTGTGATGCATGATCAAATTCAAGATATGGGACAAGAAATTGTTCGTCAACAATGTATTAGTGATCCTGGAAAACGCAGTCGATTATGGAAGCATGGGGACATTTATCAAGTTTTAAAAAAAGAACAAGGTATATATTCCGCTCTCACTTTCCTTTCTTTGTCCCTCAGATATCACTTGATAAGTCATACTGTCACATGGCTTGACATTCTCATGGAATGCAAAGCACTTACTAGTTATTTTCATCAAATCACTTTTCCCAACCTATTTATTTATATCTCATTCGTTGCCTTAATTTTCAGGGGACAGATGCCATCCAATGTATATTACTTGACATCTGCAAAATCAGAAAAGTTCACCTACATGCTGAAACTTTCAAAGCGATGGATAATCTGAGATTTCTCCAGTTCTACAAGTCTAACTCATTGAGAGACTCAAATGTGTACATTTCTACATTTCTTAATGTTCTGACAGATGAGTTACGATTTCTTCGCTGGGATGGCTTTCCTCAAAGATCTTTGCCACCGGACTTTTGCCCAGAAAATCTTGTGGAACTTGATATGCGTGGTAGCCATCTTGAACAACTTTGGGACGGAGATCAGGTATTACAGCCTTCATGCTGGGTTATTTTTTGTATTTAAAGTATTAAAAGTCTTTTAAGAAACTTATGATCTTATCTATGTACAATTGACCTCATCCTGTGTTTTCGTTACATAATCATTTTCTTCTTTTTGTTCCAGCATTTACCAAACTTGAAAAGGCTTGACCTCAGACGTTCTCGAAAACTAGTTCAAATACCTGACCTCTCGCAATCTCCAAATATTGAAGAAATAATTCTTAGTCATTGTGTAAAATTGGATATAGTTTACTCCTCTGCTTTCCTCAACAAACTCAACTGTTTATGGTTGAATGGTTGTGATGGGCTTAGGACTTTAAATCTTCCTAGCAGTATTCTATCCAGATCTTCTGGATTAATAGTTCTCTATAATTGCCGAAGCCTTGAGATGTTTTCAGTCAGTAATATGACTGAGGGGGTTCTATCATTCGGCTGTTCCCGCTGTGGATTATTCAGAAAAAGATATTCAAGGAGTAATTGTATAACTTATGGTGACAGCAGGGTGGGAGGTTATTCTTCAGATGCTTTTGAACCCATTGTTGGTGCTGAAATATCTGAAGAACCAAGGAATAATATACATTTACTGAACTTACAAGTGTTGAGAGAAGATTCGCCCTCGTCATTTCCACGTCTCAATGAGCTTTGTTGGTTAGATCTCTCTAACTGTGAATCCCTCACAAGCCTTCCAATTGACCTTTGTCAGATGAAATATCTAACAAGACTATATCTCCGTTGTTGCTCAAATTTGGAAAGTTTCCCTGAAATCAAGGAGATCATGGAAAATTTAACTGTGCTTATCTCAGACAAAACAGCAATACGAGAACTACCTTCTTCGTTGCACCATTTGGTCGGGCTTGAAGAATTGAGCTTGCACATGTGCCAAAAGCTTGAGTTTATCCCATCTTCCATTGGAAATCTCAGCAGACTCTGCAAGTTAGACCTTACCTGCTGTGAATTGCTTGAAACTCTTCCTAGCAGCATTTTCAAATTGAAGTTGACAAAACTTGATTTGCATGGTTGCTCAATGCTGAGGACATTCCCAGAGATCTTGGAGCCTGCAGAAAGTATTGCACACCTTTGCTTAACAAAAACTGCAATAAAAGAATTACCTTCGTCGTTGGACTATTTGGTTGGTCTTCAAACATTGCGCCTGACACTGTGCAGTGATCTAGAGTTTCTTCCAGACAGTATTTTTAATCTAAACCTTCTCTCCAATCTTGATTGCTCAGGTTGTTCCAAATTAACAGCAATCCCAAATGACATTGATCGCTTGACACTGCTAAGAGAATTGTCACTTCAGGGATGTGGTATTGTGAACCTTCCCGATAGTATTGCTCGCCTTTCAAGCTTGAAATCGCTAGATTTAAGTGATTGCAAAATGCTTGAATGTATCCCTAAGTTTCCACCATCTGTAAAACAGTTGTTGGCATTTGATTGCCCATCCATTAGGAGAGTGTCAAGTTCAGGGTTTAAACTGCCGTCAGATTCGACAAAGGGTATCTTTAAATTTCATTTCACCAATAGTCAAAATTTGGATTCAAGTGCCCAGGGTAATATTGCTGCTGATGCATGGCATAGGATTCTCCAAGATGAATATAGGTCTGTGTTCTTCTGCTTTCCAGGGAGTAGTGTACCGTGTTGGTTCCCTCATCGACGCACGGGACATTCAGTTACGATGGTTGCAGATTCTCTGAATTGGTGCTTTGACGATAGATTCAGTGGTTTTGCTCTGTGTGTAGTTTTAGCAAGTCCGAAAGGAAAGAGTGATAGATATGACTTTCTCTGCAGATTCACATTTGAGTGTGATGATGGCATGCACGTCATTCGCAGTCGTGATGTGTTGAGAAACTATTTCAATTGTAAGGGCCAACAGAGGTTTAATGTCCAAGATCACACATTCGTGTGGAAGTATCACTTGGAATCCACGAGCATGAACTACATGCTCTCTCGTGCCCAAAGTTTTCTTTTGAGATGTGTGACACTGTATATGTCAATAGTCAATCACGTTATATACCAGCTTCTGCTGTAAAAGAGTGTGGAATATGCCCTCTTTATATCAAAGCAAAATATGATAACTCTCGTGCTAAAGACTGTTGGGTTCATTACAAGGCTCAACCAGGAGACTTCTAAACTATGGTGAGATATGGTTTGAATTTTCCCATATCACTATATGTTGACTTTATATATAGAGAGCCACATGATTTTTGTTCTAATATGTAAGATTCTATGGTTAAATTTCTTTTTTTTACTTACTCTCACAATAAATCACTACTCTATATACCTTGTATACATAGGTTTCCTTACATTACCTCGTAGGTTCACTTTGCATTTGCTGCGATTTCTTGAAATTCTTCCCATTTTGGCTCCATTAACGTTTTAGCACCTGGGCAGGATGTCGCCAAATATGGTTGCTTGCATTGCAGTGGAGGCACTATCAGCTCTAGAGAAGATCCATTTGAAGGGGTAAGCCTGTGTTCGGATTAGCTTTATGTTGTAAAATCTTTTCGAAGGAGCTTTTAGTCTTCCCTTAAATCCTGTTGATAGATTTTTCCTATCCTGTCAAGCCTGCTATTCCGAGGTTTGTGCATTGAGACTTAGAAACCTGGAGCAGCTGTGAATAAGAAGTCTTATTTGACCTTGTTTTGGGTAGTTGTTCAGCTGATAGATAGTTTATTTTAAGCATTCTTGCTTGTTGTCTCGTAAATGTGTTTATTATCAGACATGCTGGTTGGTTGATGTGAATCTTTGACGCTACAAGGGTCTGTATGAACCTCTCAATTCCATTTTCTCTTTCTTTTTTCTTGAGTACATGAATCATGGTGAATTGGATCCAAGTGCTCAGAGTAATATTGTTGCTGATGCAAGGCTTAGGCTTCTCCAAGATGCATATAGGATTGTGTTCTTCTGCTTTCCAGGGAGTACAGTTCCTCATTGGTTCTCTCATCGATTCAGGGGACATTCAGTTACTATGGATGCAGGTTCTCTGAATTGGTGCTATGACGATAGCTTCATTGATTTTGCTCTGTTTGCAGTTTTACCAAGTCACAATGGTTGAAGCAATGAATATATCTTCAGCTACAGACTCACAATTGAGTGTGATGATGGCATGCACCTGCTTCCCAACGATGATCAGTTAAGAAACTATTACAATTGGAAGGGTCAGCAGATGTTTAATGTCCAAGATCACACGTTTGTGTGGAAATATCACTTGGAATCTACGAGCATGAACTACATGCTCTCTCGTGCCCACAGCTTCACTTTTAAGATCTGTGAAATTGTAAATGACTTTAGGCGTTATATACGAGCTTACACTGTAAAAGAGTGGAATATGCCCTCTTTATACCAGATAAAAAGATGATAACTGTGTTGCTAAAGGCTGTTGGGTTCATTACAAGGCTCGATCATGAGAATTCTAAATTGTGGTGAGATATGGTTTGAATTTTCCGATATCATTATATGTTGACTTTATATATAGAGAGAGCACGTGATTTTCTGTTCAATTATGTTAGATTCAATGGGTTCAGTCTATATACCTTCTCACTCTCACAATAAATCAATACTTTATATACCTTCTACATAGGTTCAGTCTTAGGGAAGTAGGATTCACTTCACAAATCTTTTCCCTTATAGGTTCAATTTGCATTCAGTCATTCAATAATCACTGCACTTTCTTTAAATTCTTCTCATTTTGGCTCCATTAACCTTTTAGCATCTGGGCAGGATGTCGCCAAATATGGTGATTACACTGCATTGGAGGCACTATCAGCTCTAGGCAATTTAGCTCCATTTGAAAGGGTAAGCCTGTGTTTGAACTAGCTGTGTGTTTTAAAATTTTACTGAGAGCTTTTATTAAGTGATTATTCACCTAAAATCTATCAGCAACAAACATGCATTAAAACTTGTTGATTTCTCCTATTCTGTCCATGGTATTCCCTGGTTTGTGGATTGAGATGTAAACCAGAAAACATTTTTGCGTAGTCAACCTGGAACACTGAGGATAAGAGGTTTTATTTGATCTTGTTTTGGGTATGCTTTTCTTCCAAACTCACTTGTCTTTGCCTTTACTGTATTTAACTTTCTCTACCTTAATTGGGGATTTTTTAATTTGGACAACTAATTGGTTTTTCATTTTAATTTAAGGCATTTCAAATTCATTTGAACTTTGTCGACACAACTCTGCCAGGGCATTTTCTGCATGCAGTCCCAGATTGTCCAGTTTATCTGTACTTCATGCTGAACACGTCTAAATTAAAATTTTGTACTACTAGTGCATCGTTGAGGCTGCTTATTTATTTTGAGTCCATGAATTATAAAGGCCTGTAGTAGTTGGTTCTGTCAATTACAGACCGTTTTAGTGTAGAATTTATTTTAATTTAGCGTGAAGATTTGGTTGGTTTTGAATTATGCAGCTGATATATAGTTTACTTAGGAGCTCCATTTAAGTAGCATTCTTCCTTATTGCCTCGTAAATTTGTTTATTATTATCAGACATAATGATTGGTTGATGTGAATTTTTGAGGCTGCAAGGGTCTGTATGATGAATCTCAGTTCCATTTTCTCCTCCTTTTTTTTCTCCCTTAACTCTTATCTGCTTCTTTCTTGGATACTTGATGATAAAGTATTCTTATTCAGGTTGGTTTTATGAGTTTCAAGATATAATTTCCTAATATGTTTTTGGCTGCTGAAAGTCAGTGATGTATATGCATTGTTTTTTTTTTTGGTGCTATATTTTTTACTAATTGTTACTTGAATACATTAACTACTATGTAAGAAATTCAGTGAAAATGAGGGACATTAATAGTTTAGATAACTACTATGTTGAGATATTAAAAGACCTGGGGAGAAGCATGGACTCAACCTCCGAATATAAGCGTTGGGTAAGCGTTGGGTGTTGGAATGGATCGGTTGAGCTTCATTTTTGGGCCAAAGTGCTTCCTTTGTTGGGTTTAACGAACTGAGTGATCGAATAAGATTGTAGGAGACCGGGCTACCAGGCTAGTCCAACTCATCAAATAAGAACAAGGTAGGCCCATGACAGGAAAAAAATGATTAATTAAAAAAAAAACCACAAACATTTTATGAGACTGCCCATGCATTTTCAATTTTTCACCAGGAAACCTGCGCTTCGTAGTGGCCGAAATTGAAATGAATTAAAACATTCGAAATTTAGTAATATAAACACAAAACGACAAAAGCTAAGAACTTAAAGTCATTCAAAATGAAAAAAAAAATTGTATACATTTAAATCAGACATATTATTTATATTTATTTTGAATAAGACATAATAACAATTCAGTAACTATCATTTATTATTGAATTAAATTTTATGAACCTATTGTTAAGACTCATTGTAAAATCTCATTTAATAATAACAAATAATAAGTGAATAGGGTCTAATTTTAAATGAGTTGAAATTGAAGAATGCCAAAAATCTAAGATATGTATTGGGATTCTGAAAAAAAGAGGAAAAAGGAAAAAAAGAAGAAAGGAATTGGAAAGGAAAGAGCGTGTCGTTACATGAGGAGGCGCGTGGAAATTTCATTTCAGTGTCATTTTGAAGCGTTAGAATTTGGAAGTCATCCATCCGTCCGTCCCTTTTGAGGGTTTGGGGTGTTGCCCAATACCCAAGTCAGGCCATTATTCCATTTCCCAACCGCCTTATATTTAACGTCCCCTTCCTCCCCCCTCCTTCATCTTCTCTATTTTCACCCCTAATCTCTCTCTCTCTCTCTCTCTGTGAGCGAGAGAATCAGTCAGAGAGTGAAATTGAATTGGAGTGAAGTGATGGTGAAATCGGTGGAGAATGGTTCGGTTGCTCCTTTCCTGAACAAGTGTTACGATATGGTGGACGACCACTCCACCGATTCAGTCATCTCTTGGACCAACGACGGCGGCAGCTTCGTCATTTCGGAAATGACAGAATTCTCCCTGACCATCCTCCCTAACTACTTCAAGCACAACAACTTCTCCAGCTTCATCCGCCAGCTCAATATCTATGTATCTCTCTCTCTAATTGCCGCAATTTCTGTTTCTTTCAATTTCTTTTGCGCTGTTGTTGGTGGCTTTTCTTCATAACCGATTATGTTCCTGTGCAACAATTTTTATATCTGATTTTTTTTTTTTTTGGCAATTTCAATTGGATTGATTGAGGGGGGAAACATAAACCCTCAATTCTACTTTGTTTATCCTTTCTGTAGTTAGAGTGAACCTCTTAGTGACGATGTTGTTGTTGTTCTTGCTTACCCTTTTATAATGCATCGAGCCACACGGCACACTCCCACAGCCATTGAGCTTCTAGACTACTGTTCATATTGATTTATTATTAGTGCTGTCCATTCTTTTTTATGTTTTGCATTATAAATATGAATAATAACAAACAACAGCTTCTACTTTCTATCCAAATCATAATAAAACACTTCAACTTAGCCTTGAGAGCAGAATTTGTTGTTTCAAATTAAAATGGATTTTGTTAGTTTTTTCATTAACTTGGTTACAATATGTCATATAAAAACCATTACTTGTTCCTTTTGCTGTAACTCCTTGTTGGCTGCTGTACTAAAATTGTCTTGAATAACACCTGCCCTTTTAAATGGCCAAGAGCTCTATGGAGTATTATTTTATTTATATAGCTGTCCGTGTTTGGTGCCTCTGTCTGTTTGTTTTTTTATGTATTTGTGTCGTACATCACGGTTATGGCGAATCTCTTTTAAAAGTCAGTAATAGATGACTGTAAAATGTATCAGGGTTTCAGGAAAATTGATACAGATCGCTGGGAATTTGGCAATGAAAACTTTGTCAGGGGTCAAAAGCAGTTGTTGAAGAATATTCGTCGAAGGAAACATCCACACATTGCTGATCAGCAAAAAGCATTGCCACAGCAAGACACTTGTGATGAAGCATCACAAGAAGGAGCAAACCATTACCTTTGGAAGGAAGTTGAGAATCTAAAATCCAATAAAAATTCCCTGGTGAAGGAGTTGGTCAAGCTCAGGCAGCACCAGGAATCTTCTGAGAGTAAGTTGCTACTCCTGAGTGATCGTGTTCAAGGAATGGAGAAGAGTCAGCAGCAGATGTTATCTTTCTTAGTCTTGGTCGTGCAAAATCCTGGCTTCATGGTTCAACTGCTTCAGCCTAAGGAGAATAATTGGTGTATGGCTGAACCAGGGAATATGTTGGATCAAGGTAAACAAGATGGCAAGCTAATTGCTTCTGATGGGATGATAATAAAGTATAATCCACAGGTAGTTGAAAAATTGAAGCCTGTAGTTCCGCTATCTCCTGCTTTTGATAATCAACCAGAACCTGATCTTTCCTCAGATGGGTTAAAAGACTTGTGCATCAGTTCTGAATTCTTGAAAGTTCTTATGGACGAAATATTATGTCCTTTAGAAAATCATTCTCCATTTCTTCTATCAGATTTACCTGATGATGGTTCATGGGAGAAGCTATTTCTGGATAGTCCCGTCTTGGAAAACGTTGATGATTCTAATCATGAAAGGGAGGGGGCCACTGTCAGCGGAATGGAGATAGAACCTACTGCATCTGAAGCTCGGAATGAAAAAACTCTATCTTTTGAATCTTTGATCGCAGAAATGGAGAAAACTGAAAACAGCACGTTGGAATTATGTGATGATGAGGATCATTTGGAGGGGTCGCAGAGTTTGGAATCTCTAACTGAACAAATCGAACTTCTGGTTTCTGAAACTAACAATGAAGAGGGAAGGAAGTAATAATGCTTCACAGATATTTTTTTAGCTGGGCTGTCTTCACAGAGTACCTTATGCTATAAATATAGTATTAAGTCACAATATAAGTATTTTCTCTTCCATCCCCTCCCTACAATGGTTGTTAGATCCTCGTCTAAAATTGGCGTAAGTCTGATACTTTTAGATGCTTAATGTATACGACAATCTTCTTACCTATGTTTTATTGGTTTTCTGCTGTTTGTGACTCCAACTTATATATATCTGAAAACTAATCTTGATTTTCCTTGTTGACAGATTTTGACATCTTGATATGATACACAAGTTCCGGGAGTTTTAGGGTGGTGCAGGCGTACTGCTACCTTTTATATGGAATATCAAGTATTTGTTAGTATTAAGATTAAAGAAATGTAAGGGAAAAAGTTCTCCGAGGAGCTTCATTTTTTGTGCCACGATAAAGAGTAGCACATGTACTCCTATATATTATAAAATTTCATATAACTCATAGGAAAGAAGTTCTCGCATATGGTTGCAGTAGCCATAATACTTCTTACTCTTTTTTTCCAATGTTTCTCCCTGTGTCTTCTCGGTACCCGTGTTTTTGCTTGTGCATGCGGGACCTTGTATCTCTGCTGTGTTTGTGACAAGGTTTGAAGTTCTGTTGCCCCTGGAAGAGAGACTCTTTTGGCATATCATTGTGTTTTGCTGAACTAAGCAGGAGTCTAGTATTTTATCCTACAAAAGAAAGGTGCGGTGAGGTGATCAATCCAGCCCCCTACAGTGCTCTTTCTTTTTGTAACACGGTTTTATTGAGACGCACATTTGCATGATTGGGCCTCCTATCCATGGGTTATGGAGTACTAATATAAATTACGTTTTGGGAAATGATCCTTTGACGTAAAAAATATCTTGCCATGTGAAGTTAAATGCAATCTCTTACTATTAATTGAGACAGTGAGACTTATATGTGATATACACAATAAAAATTTTGATGATGAAAAATTATACTTGATTTTAATGATAATATTTTCACTTGAAGACATTTACTTTCTTTGTTATTGGTAGAGCACAACACACCTTATACCTGCGAAGGAAAAGTTATATGGTACTATTGCTTATGCTTAGGGGCCTTTCTTACCCTGAGCTTCTTTTTGTTTAGCTTAATTTTTTTCTGACCAAAAATTCTTCCTTATTTTGGGCCTTACCAATGTATAAAATATAAGAAATAGGTTCAAATAAAGTTGGCCCGAAAAAGAAAAGGCTCTATTACTCGCTAAAGATTGGGCTACTTGTTACGGAAGTGGTTTATCTTCAAACACTTAGGTTCCGAATGTTAGAAAAATATCTTTATAAAATTAATGAATTCTTTCAAGTATATTTGACCACTTCAAAAGCCTGTTAACTTTTTTTTTCTTTTTTGTTATATGCTAACATTGGTTATTTTGAATCTAGCAACATAGTGTGTTTTAATATCTTTCAAAGGGCTAATGGTGGTGACAATAAGCCCTAACCCATTCTGTTCCGATTCATTCATATTGGATAATTTAATGGTTGACCAAGTGCTAATGTTAATTTGCTGTGATATTATTTGTAGGAATTGAACAAGACTGATCCATATCTTGGTTTTTATGGATAATGTAATGGTTGACCAAGTAGGGAGATTTTTTTTTTAATAAAAGACATCCATATTTTTTTGATAAATAATCGGTCGTACAATTTAATTTATTTTAATTTTGATTCTTGAATGATCAAAATCCAAATGGTAGAAAAGTGTTAAAACTTGAGTAATATCTCCTCCTACTAACTCTCCTAAATGTTAATTGTTAATGAGCGTCATTTATAGAAATTACTAAGGGATTGGTAGAAGAATTTCGTAAGAAAATAAATCATTTCTCTTAAAACTAATATAAAAAAACTAAATACTATATGAATCAAAATCTGTAAACTAAGATTAACATGTTCAAAAAATCGGTGCATGTAAATTTGATTTTGGAGGTGGGGAAATGAGTGGGTTTTTTTTCCCCCACTTTTGGAGTGTGTAAAATTAATTCTAGAGTGAACAAACGATTTACCAAACATGCACCATGATATATTTAAACCAAAATTTAGAAACGACCAAAATGCCAAGCGATAATATTTTAACCTCAAAGTTCACAATATTGGAAAAGGGATTGTACTTGTATGGAACAATATAGGAAGATGGGGATTGCACTTTGAAGAAGGAAAGAGAAATTATTTCACCACACACTTTGTTGGCGTTGCGTACAAACAAAGGCATGAATCTACTATGTATGGAAAGCCTTTGCGAGACCAAAAGCAGCTGCAGAGGCAATGGCACCAATAAGAGTAGTTTCCAGAGCACTTCTGAAGGGTTTATTGCCTGTGAAGTATCCCTTGGCATAGCCAAAGATGAGCAACGCAATCAAAGTAACCACGACTGAAATCACCACAGCCTCAGCAGCCCTAGGAATGAAGATGTAAGGAATGAGAGGAACAATGCCACCCAATATGTAAGCAATGGCAATTGTCATTGCACTGTGTAATGCTCTCCTTGGATCTGGCTTCTCCAGACCCAGCTCAAATCTGCGCATGCAAGCCAAGTAAGCAACTTATTAAACCCTAAACATCAAATGGGTAGGTATGTAAAAATTGGATGCATGTCTCAAAATTCAATTGTTTAATTATTAATTGCCCATGTTTCTTTTTTCTTTTCCTTTCTTTTTTTTTCAATACTCGGGGATTGAATGCAATATATTTTAGTGGATTTGATTTTAAAATCAAATTAACTTAATCTTCATTTAATAATTTTAAAAATGGTTGTAGTATAATTTTTTTATCAGTTGAAAAGTCGTAATTAAATACTAATTAACCGTTGTACTTCTTATTACTTTATACTTCTGGAAAATATTTTTACGATATATATATATATATGTATATATATTATATTTTTGAAACAGTTATTCGCTTTTAATTGTGCACATATAAATATGAGTGTGATTTCTAACTAAGATCTAATTTCTTTTCACGATTTTAAACGTAAGGATTTTGCTATATATGTGTCAAACAAAGAGTCATAACGTATAATTAGACTCCGCTTTTGAAATTTGTTTCTAATAACAATTTTAGAATTTTTTTTAAAAAGATTGTAATTATATATTAAAAAACCATATATAAAAAGATTGTTCTAAAGTAAATATAATTAAAGCATCAAATGAATTACATATATATACTATTAATTCATTTCAATAAAAATATCATAATTTAATTTTTCTAAATAATTTTTTAAAACAAAAAAACTAGACTTACTCTTCTTTCTTTTTTAAACTTTATGGAAAGACCAATCACTCTATATCACAGGTATAGCAGCATTAGCGTTGATCACTTCAAAGTTCAAGCTAGCCTCAGTTGTTCAAACAAGTTGAGAGGATAAAACAAAACCACAAAAGTATGTCATGTGCACCCAAATTATCTAGCTCGGTCCCTTTTCCCCTACATTTTACTGGTTTGCACCACCCGATGCTCCAATCCAAGTAGAACATGCCAAGTTATTGGAACCCTAAAGTTGTATTATTTGTAACTAGATGTGTATATTCAAAAGGTAATAGGCCAATTTGCAACCACAAACAAAAAGGTGGGCTTTCCATTTCAACTTTTTTGACATGCCACATTCCCCTAATAATACTGAAATCTTGCATATAAATGTTATGATTGAAAATATTCAACAAATACAAAACCATCATAATAAGTGTTTTCATGCTTAGAGAATATGAATGAATTAATTGAGAATTTGAACTTACTTCATCATGAAATCAAGCCATGCTTGAGGGTTCTTTCTGAGAGCATTGACCACTGGTCCATATTCATGTGCCTCTATCCCATATTGAGCCAGAATTTCTGCTACCTCTGCCGCTTCTGATTTTTTTACAAAACACATGCATACAAATATCATCCAATTATGTATGGTCAATGAGTGAAGTTACACAGCCCTGAAAAGCACTACTCCAAATGCACCACTCAAGGCATTAACAATATTGGTTATGTCGTGAACAATCTAATTATTTCTGCTCTTAAAACATAAAGTAAGAACTAACTAGCGTGGTAAAGTATATAACTAAATAGGGTATTAACCCTGTAAAAAAAAGAAAATAGTGGATACCAGTGTCAGGAACAGCAATGATTTCGTCTTGCTCCCTTTTCAATTCTCTCATGTAATGATCAGATTCGCTTTTAGCTGCCAGATACCTGCACAATGCAGCAACGATTACGCAAAATTGGATTCCAATTGCCAAGAATTAGTTAGTTACGTACCCGCCGAGGCCCATGGAGATGGCGCCGGCGGCCACTTCGGCGATGCCGGCGGTGAGGACGATGGAGGAGGTGGCATTGGCACCTGAGAGGCCGGCGGCGAGGGCGAAGGGGACGGTGAGGCCGTCGGAGACGCCGATGATGATGTCGCGGACGATCTCGCCGGCGGTGAAGTGCTTCTCGCTGTGCTGATTGAGGAGCTTCTGATTCTCAGGTTCAACCCTTATACCGTGTTCGTTGTCACCCATTTGTGTAGCGCTCAGTGAGTGAGTGTGCGATCTTTCGATCCAAACAAAGCCTTACTTTGAAATTTCGGTGTGCACATATAAATACACGCACGCTCTATGCTTCTCGTGTTTTAAGCATACAAGCACTGCTATTTCTTTTTATCTTTTTTGGTAATGTAAATACAAGTAGTATAAAATCTCCATTTTCAAAACAAAAAACTATATTACAATCATTTACTACTATTTTTTTTAATTGACCGAAAAGACCTGCTACTATTTTTTTATGCGAATCATTTACTACCACGTTGAACAAAAACAAATCACTACTTTAAAAAATCTACAAAGAAATAACTATGTTTTTCCTTCTTAAACAGGAACAATATAGAGTAATACTATAGAATTAAGAAAGAAAATATTAAATTATGAGAATAATTTTTAAAATATACATTAATATGTCTAAAATTGAAGTCTATTGTCAGCATTAATTTCTCTAAGATAGTATCATTTAATTAAATGAGATTTTGATACATTTTTAACGTATAAAACATTCTTTTAATGTTAATCTGCCTATTATGAGTGATTTTCTGGGTAGTGATTGTACATCAAACACTTAATGATTTTATTAATTGTTTGGTGCTATATTGTATAAACTTATCCATCAAACACTTATTATATATGTTAAAAGGATAAATAACTTTATTCAGCCTAAAGAAACATGATATGGTCATATTAACTTAACGTATATTTTGTTGTTATACATAAAGACTTGACATATAAAATCTCTTTTGATTTTTTTATTTAGTTAAATAAAAAACAAATAATATATTAAATAACTAATAAAAATCACCCCTAAATAAGTAAATAATATTACAAATATTAAATTATTTAATTAATTATAATTACAATATAATTTAGTAATAAATATATATTTCAAATAAATAATAGTTAACGTAGAAAATAGATGAATAACTACTTAATAATATTTAATATACATATAATATTAAGTAATCAAAATAAAAAAAATTTCAAATAATAAGTTCCTTCTTTTTAAATAGTTCCTTTGTCAACGCAAGGTTATCAAGCGATAAACAAGTTTGTCTTTTTTGTAAAAGGTCTTGGATTTGAGATCTAAGGTAAAAAATACCTATGTCAAGAGGAGTAATCACAATTCTCCATGTTGAATTAGTCAATTCTATTAAAAGTAGAGTCCAAATATTAATTAAAAAACAAAAAAAATAAATTTTTTTTTGTATCTATAGCTCATTAGACAAGTTGTCCTATTACATACACATGGATGAAGTTTACACAACACTTACTTTTTCATTCATAAAACTTCAAAATTTTTTCATTCATAAAACTTCAAGTTCAATTTAAGAAAAAGTATGCTTGCATTCGAGTACTGTGAATGAAATTAGTGTTAGATTATCGGATAATGATTTGAAGATCAGTTATGGTACCCCATTTTTGGTGACTGACACTACAAGAAATTACACTATTTTCGTCGGTATTTTCCGTTGGTTATGAGCCAGTTACCGTCGGTACATTGTGCTTCCGACGGATTTACCGTCGGTCATATGGTCGCCGATAAAGGGTTCGATGGAAACGAATTGTGTGTCGGAGGGTTTATACCGACGGTAATTTAATCGGATTTCCGTCGGACTAATCCATCGTTAATAATGATAGTATTTTATTCAAATTTTATCGTCACCTTAAACCGACGTTAATATTCCGTCGGTTAGTACTGACCGTAGCTTCGAAAATCGTTGTCCACACTACCGTCGGATATAGCCGGCGATAATATTCAAATATTTAAAAAAATTTCATAAACTTTCTTTTTGATTGATTATTATTTATTTGAGTAACAATTTTGTTGTAAATAATATGGTCATTTTATTAAATAAATAATTAAATAATATGTAATAATCAATTATTTAGTTTAACGATTACATTGATTGTGAGAGTCACAACAAATTAATGCATGTATCCATTAGCAAAGATAAGAAATAAATTCACAAAGTGGTTCAACAAAGTGATACTTCCCATATATATCCTTGCGTGATTAGATTCATTACATAGTTAAAGAAGCAAATAATATACATAATATATTCAAAATTAATGTACAATATATTCAGTCCTCCACAGGGTCTTCATCCTCTACGTCCTCCACAGGGTCTTCATCCTCTACGTCCTCCTCAGGGTCCTCCACATCCACGTCCACGTACACGTTCCCATCTACGTGTATGTTCACGTGCACGTTCCCACCCACGTTGACGTCCATGTGCACGTTCCCACCCACGTTATCGCCCACGTGCACGTTCCCATCCACGTTGACCTCCAAGTGGACGTCCTCGTCCTCATCCGCGTCCACGTCCCAGAAAGGGGAGTCGTTGTCAGGCTCGTCCCAAAAGGGGGAGTCATAGTCAAGCTCGTCGGACTCAGGTGGGGTTGCTACGGGTTCGTCGCCCTCAATGACGATAGGAACAGAAGGATGATCGCCCAAAACCATAGGGAGCTACGCTATAGAAATATCATTTTCATATATAACCAAGGTTGAAATAAAGCAATTAATAAGAAAGTAAGATACCTAGTAGACCAAAAGGATTAATTGAAATGAAATGGAACAGAATCAGTTGGTGTATAACTGTTAAATAACTAACTATCAAGGCAAATGAAAATATACACATTATATTTCTCTATTAATACCCGACCTCACAAAAAAGCTACAAGTTCGCGTCAACAATTTTGTAACTTGTGGCATAAGACAAAATCAGTTCAAACATAGACAATTCTAATTTTGAAATTAACCCTACATAGACAAAGCTATGAAGATTAATGTTCATAATTCGACACTTAAGTTCACAAAGCTATCATAAGAAAGTAATTACAACCTATCCTAGTTATACACTTAAGTTCACAAATCTATCATAGATATACCTACAACCTTAAGTTCAAATCTCCTTTGATCCTCAACCTCACAACAATTCCAATTCCTCAACTAGTGGCAGAAATTCCAATTCCTCAATTTAAACACACACACGCATACACCCACACACACAAACACACAATCCCCTCACAACCCTAAACCCACAATCAGCCACCCACAGAGACACACACGCACACACGCATACACCCACACACACAAACACACAATCACCTCACAACGCACAAACGCACAAATAAGAACAGAGATAAACACACACACACAAACACAAAACCTCACAACACACCCATACAACATCAGTCACGGAGACACACACACGTTAAATAGAGAAAGCACAGATAGTGTAGGAGAAGCTGGTCGACCTCTAGTGGTGGAGTGGAGGCGGTGGCGCGGCAAGAACCCGAGGCAGTGGCGGCGTGGTGGCGAGGCGGTGGCGCGGCAGTGGCCGGGGTGTGTTGGTCTGGAGAGGAGAGGATGGGTGGAGAAAAAGAAGTATGAGAATGAGGAGAATAGAAAAGAAAGTTGCTTAAGTAATATGTCCTGACATTTACCTTCGGACATGACCGACAGTAACTGAAAATAACTGCCGGTTCACATCGGACTAATCTGATGGTAATGTACAATTAATTTTTGCGAGCCCAAGCGACACTTTAATTGAGTGATTGATAAAGGCCAAGACCAACATGATTGTAATCAAGTTGGGGAAATAATAATATGATGATCCCCAACCTGATTATCACCACCTTGGCCTTGGCCTTTATCACTCTCCCAATTAACATGGCGCCAGTAAGCTGCTCAACAAAAATTAATTAATAATTAAATACTCAACCAGTTAATGAATGACAAAGTCCAAGATGGTGGTAGTCATCACTATTCCCCCAACGGGACAGCTGATAANTAAGAAAAAGTATGCTTGCATTCGAGTACTGTGAATGAAATTAGTGTTAGATTATCGGATAATGATTTGAAGATCAGTTATGGTACCCCATTTTTGGTGACTGACACTACAAGAAATTACACTATTTTCGTCGGTATTTTCCGTTGGTTATGAGCCAGTTACCGTCGGTACATTGTGCTTCCGACGGATTTACCGTCGGTCATATGGTCGCCGATAAAGGGTTCGATGGAAACGAATTGTGTGTCGGAGGGTTTATACCGACGGTAATTTAATCGGATTTCCGTCGGACTAATCCATCGTTAATAATGATAGTATTTTATTCAAATTTTATCGTCACCTTAAACCGACGTTAATATTCCGTCGGTTAGTACTGACCGTAGCTTCGAAAATCGTTGTCCACACTACCGTCGGATATAGCCGGCGATAATATTCAAATATTTAAAAAAATTTCATAAACTTTCTTTTTGATTGATTATTATTTATTTGAGTAACAATTTTGTTGTAAATAATATGGTCATTTTATTAAATAAATAATTAAATAATATGTAATAATCAATTATTTAGTTTAACGATTACATTGATTGTGAGAGTCACAACAAATTAATGCATGTATCCATTAGCAAAGATATATAATAAATAAATTCACAAAATGGTTCAACAAAGCGGTACTTTCCATATATATCCTTGCGTGGTTAGATTCATTACATGGCTAAGCAAATAATGTGCATAATTAATATATTCAAAATTAACGGATACAATATATATATATATATATATATATATATATTCAGTCCTCCACAGGGTCTTCGTCCTCTACGTCATCCTCAGAATCATCCACATCCACGTCGACGTACACGTTCCCATCTACGTGTACGTTCACGTACGCGTTCCCACCCACGTTAACGTCCACGTGCACGTTCCCACCCACGTTGACGCCCACGTGCACGTTCCCATCCACGTTCACCTCCAAGTGGACGTCCTCATCCTCGTCCTCGTCCCCGTCCCAGAAAGGGGAGTCGTAGTCAGGCTCGTCGGACTCGGGTGGGTTGCTGCGGGTTCGTTGTCCTCAATGACAATAGGAGCAGAAGGATGATCGCCCAAAACCATAGGAAGATACGCTATAGAAACTTAAGTTCATAATGTATTACCAGAAAGTAATTACAATCTACACTAGTTATACACTTAAGCTTACAAATCTATCACAGATATACCTACAACCTTAAGTTCAAATATCCTTTGATCATCAACCTCACAACAATTCCAATTCCTCAACTAGTGGCAGACAATTCCAATCACACACAAACAAATACACAAATACACAAACACACAGAACCACAGAACCACACACAAATACACAAACACACAATCACACCACACCCACACAACACACATCAGCCACGCACACAAACACACATCAGCCACGCACACAAACACGCAAACACACATCATCCATGCACACAAACCCTAAACACACAAACACAAAACCTCACAACACACCCACACAATCTCAAATCACAACACACGTACATATCATCAGCCACGGAGACACACACACACATTAAACAGAGAAAGCACAGATAGTGTAGGAGAAGCTGGTCGACCTGTAGTTGCGGAGTAGAAGTGGTGGCGTGGCATGTGTGCGAGGTGGTGGTGCGGCAGTGTGCGAGGCAAGTGTGAGAGGCGGTGGCGCGGCAGTGTGCGAGGCGATGGCGGCGTGGCGGTGGCGTGGCAGTAGGCGAGGGCGGTGGAGAGGAGAGGATGGGTGGAGAGAAAGAGAAGAGAAGAGAATGAAATGAGGAGAATAGAAAGGAAAGCTGCTTAAGTAATCTGCCCGACCTTTACCGTCGGATATGACCGCCGGTAAAAATCCAAATCAAAACGGAGCGTTTAATTAAAACAATTACCGTCGGTCCTCTATACAGTCCGACGGTAACCAAATAATTTTGGCGCCAATTCACGGATCACATTATTTAATTACCGTCGGTTTGGTTATGTGTCGACGGTAATGAGCAATCGCATTACCCGGCACCAATTTCGAAGTCGTTACCGTCGGGATTGTTGACGGACGGTATCACCTCAGTATTTTCCGTCTGCCCTAACTGACGGTAAATTTGGGTTTAGAGTTTAGGGTTTTACCGTCGGATTAGTCCGACGGTAATGTACACTTAATTTTTGCCGAGTCTTGGTGACACTTTAATTGAGCGATTGATAAAGGCCAAAACTAACATGGTTGTAATCAAGTTGGGGATACAATAATATGATGATCCCCAACACTTGATTACCACCACCTTGGCCTTGGCCTTTATCACTCTCCCAATTAACGTGGCGCCAGTAAACTCAGCAAAAATTAATTAATAATTAAATAATCAGCCAGTTAATGAATGACAAAGTCCAAGATGGTGGTAGTCATCACTATTCCCCCAACGGGACAGCTGATAATTACTATCATCTTGGACTTCGCATCCATTCGATGGCTCAGTTTACGCAACGGCAGACTGATAACTAAATTAAACTAATATCATGTCCCCGACGACAAAAGTTAGCATCGCACGACGGATAAGAAAGGGGAGAATGGATGAGAGAAGAGAAGAGAATAGAAAATATGGTGCAGGCTTAGGAGGATGGGGGAGGGGTTTTTATACTATTCGGCCAAGGTGTTACCGTCGGACATATCCGACGGAAGAAGACGTTCTCGGAAATGGCGCGACGATTAATGGGAATGTTGGACGTTTTGAAAACGGCCGAGTAATATTTCTGAGACATTTACCGTCAGTCTGTACAGACGATATTAAAAAAAAATTATGGCGGGTTTATGAAATTGTTGCGCCTTTTCCCAATGTATTTCCGTCGGTAGAGATTTGGACCGACGGTAAATGTTTTATTTACCGTCACGTATTCCAAACCGACGGTAACTTCATTGATCGTGACCCGGCTCGGTTTCCTGAACCGTTTACCGTCGGTTTTAATCCGACGGTAATTTACGGACGGAGATAGTCATTATTCTTATAGTGTGAGATGGCCAAAATTATAGTTTTGCTTTTTTGATCTCAATTCGATAAATAAAAGCAATTCCTTTAATGAATTCGCAATATTTCTCAATAGTGGATAAAAAGAGAATTAAAATTGAACAATTTAGATAATATTGCAATATATAAATACAAGTACATAGGCTGAAAATTACATAAATATAAATTGAAAGTAAATTACATAAGCAAAAGAATAACTAAGTGAAATTGGATGAAAAAAGAAATAGAGGAGATTGAGAATTTACATAAAAGGGAAGAAGAAGTGAAAATAGAATACTTAATTTTTTCTTGTATATCTATTGGTGTCACGGTGAATAAGAATGTGTAAGGTACACCTCAAATAATTCTAATCCATTTAATTCTAATTCTACTAGTCCTATTTATAGAAAATCCTAATGTGTAATAGCTTTAAACAGTTTCCTTCTACAATCTTGAGTGGTTATTTTTTGAATGTAACTTCTTGTTATTGTTCTTCAATTTGAATTTAAAAGTGCCTGAGTCTCTTGAAGTGCTTTAATATTCACGTTGCCTCTTTGCTCCGAGTGGTGCTTCATCCTGTTGTCTCTCAATTGATTTGAATATATAAATGCTTCTTGGTTAAAGACCAGTCACATTGACTTATTGCTTGCTAACTTCTAATGTGTAACTTCTAGTAACTTCCCTTGTAACTATTCTTCATTTTGAATTTAAAATGCTCTAAGTTGCTTTGAGAATATGTGGACCCACTGCCCCCCTCGGTTTTGACCTTTATTGAGCCTTCACAACACATCCCTTGCTTTCACCTATTGCCACCAAGTCATGGATTTGATAGACACATGCATATTTCTCTTAACTTCTCTAATTGTTTATCAAATATGCACAAGGCCACCAACCCAAATAACAACTACTTCTATTTCAAATAATTCCATGCATCACGAAAAGAAGTTTATGCCTCTCACTCTGAAGCTCTATTTGCTTCTTTNAGCTTTATTTGCTTCTTTTTTTTTTTTAACATGCTGTGATATATATATTTATTTCATCATTTTAATTGTTGTAGACCCTTTATTATAATGTCTTATTATTATGAGTCGCTTCTAATTTAAACTTTCTTTGAGTTGTTTATTACAATTGGTCATCTCAATGATATCATTGAGTCACCTATCATAAATTGGTGACCATTTTTTTAACTTGACAAATTTTAGTATAACTCCAATAAATTCAAAATATTAATCATTTAGAAAAAGAAAATCGTTATATCCTATCAGTTTAGGGTCATACCCTATCAGTTTGTTTTTAATTTTTGTTGATTTTTCCCCCCTATTAGTGGTCATATATATTATTCCTAAAGCAGAACGGAATGACGAAATATTTACAAAGTGCTATTAGAAAATGTGACCATTCTGGTTACCACAAACGAAGGGATTTCTTAATAATATGGCATTTTCATATGAAGGTGTGATCCTCAACAATCAATCTCTATCAACCCTTCCAATTGAAGTTGTTAGGAACTATATTACACAGGTACTGGTACAGTATCATTATCGGGTATGAGGTAAGAAATTTTTTAAAACACGGGGGTACGAGTACGTTGAATATATATATGACTTAAATATGTTTTTAGTTTCTGTAAAATTGAAAAAGTTTGTCTTTAGTCCCTATTAAATTTTTCGTTTAAAAAAAATTGCTTGTTTTTAATCTCTGCCGTTAATTGGAGATGATTCATGTTGACGTGTCTGTTGTAACACCCTTAATTTTAGCCTACGCTATAGTCGTAACACTGATCATAGGGTTGTTATCTGCTTTGGTCGGATTACTTTTAGCCCCTACTTTTAGCTTTGAAAATAATTCTTGTTTGAAAATATGGACCGATTTTAAATTTTTCTTTTCATAGGTTCTTTCATAAAATAGGAGTCGTGCGTGAGAAAGAGAATCTAACGCAAGCGATAGAGCCTTTAGGCTTATGACTATTACTCACACCATCAACAGTTATATAGACATTACATGGTCCATCATAGGAATTACCACATAACACAGAATATAATAATAATATACATATATACAGCATGTTTGGCAAGATACACAACAAAAGTTCATCTCATGCGCGACTATACTAGCAGGTCTTCGTAGGCTTGTCTCCCTGCTCCTGGAAGCCCGTACTTCGTCCTTACTGCTCCTCGTGCTACTCATCATAGCCTTCGTCTACTCCTGGAAGCATAAGTGAGTGGGGGTGAGAACGTTCGTCCTCAATGGGGTACCTTAGCGTGGGGTTACTTCTTTAGCTCACATATGAACCAGGCCGCTCAGGAGATCTCTACGTGTTCATGCATATCTAACTTCTACTGATTATTATCTGTTACCTAAATCCTAAGCAGCTTTATCTACTTTACTAGGTGATGGGGGGTCTAGTATTTCTTAGCTAAGTTCTCGTGCTTGTTAACTCTTGACGGTACTTATATACTACATGCATTATCATATACTTACATAGACATATATACTTATACATCACATAATCATTCATCACATACTCATTCATTATACACCTTATGCATGAGGGAAACTTGGGGTCTCTTACGCATACCGGCTCACCCGGGTTAGCGTCCTTCTTCTCATTCTTTATCATATTTGTCATCTCGAGTCCTTCCACTCTTGTAACCGTGGCCTTCCGGTTACAACCTGCTTCTAACTCCCTATTGATGACGACCAGGCAGCGCTCTAACCTGGGTGGTTGCGAACTACCAATGCAACTAGGGTCATTATAGCACATCAACAGAGATAACCATCCACCTAGAGGGATGGCGAGGGACTGGCCCTTGCGACACAACCAAGCGTGGACACATATCATCCTCAATACATCATCATCATATCTTAGGTGTGACATCACCTTCATCATTTACCATTTCTTTCTTTCATTCTTTTTTTCTTTTCATTTCTTATCATTGATCAATCCACCTTGTGGGACTGGTGAGGGGTTTGTCCGTAGACGTGTCAAGAGAGAGATTTCCTATCATATAACTACTTGCTAACTACTAAGGCATACCGGACCCTTTTGTCCGGAATCCTTCTTCAGATATCATGGTTTGCTAGAGTTCAATTATGCTCTTTTTATAACATTAGGTGATGACCTCTAGTTATCTCAGGGCATCCTAACACTTAAGTGACAACTCTGTCCTCATGATGCATTTTATCATAATCATTACACATAAATTCTACTGCTAAGTGCTTGTTGGAACATGCGGGACCCCGAAAACCCCTCCATGGAATGCTCCACGGAACGCAGTACATGGTGCCTAAAACTTGGGACCTGGTACCTGGTACCATGTAGCAACTTAATCATCCAGCACCCTTCTCGGAGACCCTCCACAGAACCCTTCAGAACCTCCTCCAGTGAACCACTCAGCAACTCTCTAGGGAACCTCCGTGGAACCCTCTTAGCACCTCCTCCAGTGCACCACTCAGCAACTCTCCACGGAACCCTCTCAGCACCTCCCCAAACCCTCTCAGCACCTCCTCCAGTGCCCCACTCAGCAGCTCTCCACGAAACACTCTCAGCACATCCTCCAGTGCCCCACTCAGCAACTCTCCACGTAACCCTCTCATATTCCAACAATGCACAAACCGTACCAAGAATGTCCAACATGCAACACAATATATCATACTAAACTATTCAACATATAACACACATAAGCTACCAAGGTGCACGGTTCACTCACCAGCACAGTTATATTTTTCACAAAACATTTTTATTATTTTTTTTAGAACTATACATGAAAAATATCACATAATTTCACATAGACAGCGAGTCTAAGATTACCCACCTTTCCAGGCCCGATAGAAAGTTGTCCGAAACGACTCCCAGGAGCTTTAGGATGTCATGCTATTTTTCCTGATCCCGATGGAGTGGTTGTCACGCGCACGAACGGACAGATTAACAGTATAACAGATCAAAAAACTTGAGAAAATGGCATTGAGGTCGTCCGTATTTATAGGCCCCAAGGGGTGGCCTTTGGCTTCCCCGAGAAGACATTTGTTTTTTTCATTTCTTTTCCTTTTTTTTTTCCAATTATCTTTTAAGCCTAATCACCCTTTTGCCCTTCCTTTAATTTTTATTTTCTTTTATATCCTAAATTTTGTTTTCCCCTTTTGCCCTTCATCATTTTAATTCTTTCCCCTTTTTACCTTTTCTTTTTTTTTTTCTCTTTATTTTCCTTTTATTGACGTGGGAATTAATTCCTAAACCAAGTGCGATCATGTTTGATCGCATTTTGTCTTTAAATGTTCATATTCGGATATCCTAAAAATATTTTGGATATACCGTTATGATCCCTTAATCTTTTCTTATTAGTTATTTAATTTTGTTTGGGCCTTATTGAATTTGTTTTCATATTAGTGTATTTTATGGACGCCTTTGAGTCATAAATAAATTTTGGTGATGATCGAAAATCAACCCAAACCTTGCGAAATCCCGTGAGATCGCGAAATCACTATTTTGACTGGTATTTTTAAGGATTAAATTCAATAATTTAATTTTTCAATCTTAATAATTGACCTGCATTTATTTATTACGTGAAATCTTTGTAAGGGAAAAAATTCGGGATGTTACATCTGTTAATTTTGCCACGTGACATTAAACCACCCATATACCCACCATTAAACTCGACCCAGTTTAAAAAAAAAAAAGAAAAAAAGAAAAAAAAACCCATTTCTAAACCCCCAATTTTGTCTCTCTCTTCTTTTTTCTCCATTCTCCAACCCTAATTTCTCGTTCTCTCTTCTCTTTTCTCCTTCCTTAGCAGCAACAATGGCAACATTGTTATCATAATCAGAGCCATTAAGTTGTTCAATCTCATCATCACTCAGGAACTCCCTCAGCTTCTCCTTGTAAACCCTCAACTGCTCCTTTAGGAGGCCTTTCTACGACTTGTGCTATGCCACTGTCCATCGCAGTGACTCGATCACCTTGTCGTCGTACTCCTGCTTCTGCTCCACTATCCTCCTGAACTGGTTCACCTAAATCTCTATGTTGTTCTTCTCGCTCTGCAGCTGCCGACGACGCCGCCACCCTCTCCTTCTCGATCTCGGCGCACGCCGCGACGTACCTTTGCCTCTTGAACCTCACGATTTTCCTCAGCCCCATTACGCCGAACACCGCGTCTTCAACATTCTCCTTTTCGCCATCCTTTGCTTTTTTTTTTTTTGCCCTTCTTCTTGCGCGATTTGGGCTCCAAAAGTTAGATCTTGGGTTCCTGTGGGACGAATTCGTTTAGGAGTTGGGAGTAGCAGAGGAACCTAATGGAGAAGGAGAAGATGGGGATGAGGCTGAGGAGGTTGAAGATGCGAGAGAGAAGTAGCAGCCGAGGAGGACGAAGCCGAAGCCAACCTTGTCGGCCTGGGCGATAAACTTGAAGGTGGAAGGGAGAAAATCCCCATCGTGCACGGTTTCAAGAAAACAAAAATTGACGACGATGAAGCTTGGGAGGTGCTGAAGGCGCGCTACATCGAGCAATTGGAGTTGGTGAGGGTTGGATTTGAGGAGATATTGGAGAAGACCCGGATTGTAACAAGGCCCATCAATATCGCCTTCTTGAGTACGATGACCATGGATAGTGGTTGGAGAAGGGAGAAGGGAGAAGGGAGAAGAGAGAAATGGTTTTTTTTTTTTTCCTTTTTTTGTTGGTTTTTTTTAAACCTGGTCAAGTTTAGTGGTGGGTTGGGTATTTGGGTGGTTTAATGAACTTTGTCACGTGACAAAATTAACAGATACGTTAGCATGAATCATCTCTAACTAACGGTAGAAACTAAAAACAAACAATTTTTTTTTCAGGGATTAAGCGAAAAATTTGATAGGAACCAAAGATAAACTTTTCAATTTTACAGGAATTAAAAACATATTTAAGCCTATATATAAATTTAATAAATTACATATAATAAAAAAATTCACAAGATAACTAATTTAAATATTTAATCTAAAACTAACAACACAAGAAAAAAAATCAAAATCATATTTCTTCAATTCTTTCTTTAAAAAAAATCAAAAAAGAAGAATAATGGGAACTTGCCGGAGACAAGGTCGCGTCACCGGAAATGGTGATCCTTGATGGATGTGACTTTGAAGAAGAAGGAGAACGAGGACGCAGGAGACAAAGTCGCATTGCCGAATACAAGGTCACGCCGGAGATAAGGGCATGGATTGAAGAAGGAGGCACAGAGGATTGAAAGAGGAATTAGGATATTGCATTTTTTATTAAGGTCTGATTAATAACTTAAACTTATAAAGAAAAAGAAAACCACCAAAACGACTTAGTTTTGGTTAATTGGTGTACCTACGTCATACCAAG
>QANU01068890.1:6853-48109 GCA_003254905.1 Nissolia schottii | reverse complement strand
TTAATCAAATAGTATTCTTTGCCTAGCATGCATGCATTGTAACACCACAGCACTTGATATTCAAGCATATACACATATAGACACAAATATATCCAATAGTTAATCCATCAAGCACATATAGAGAGTTATTGGATATGTTCTCAAAACGATGTTTCTCATATATCGTTGTATGATGTGTAAGCTATATGATTACCATCAATTTCAATCATACAAGATCAAATGTATCCTATTTAGCATATAACATCCTTTTGCATTCTAATTGTCATTTTCTATTTGTTGTGTTTTATTTGTTATCATCAAGATATATAACAACTAGGGAAACCTAGTTCTACAAATATAAGCATATACAATGAGCATAGACAATTAGAGCATATTGTATTTGTCATCATCAAAACATAGTGTATTAAACAATTGGAACAACTAGGTAAACCTAGTTCTACAAGAAGTTTACGCTAAAAGTTAATGAAGATCATAATTGAACCCTAGGAAATAAAGAAGGTTAGGAAGGTCCCGACCCCAGTCGGTACGGTAGGCCATAGTTAAGGAGTTTAGTTATATGATTAGGAAACCCCTATTCTCTTGGCACGTCTTACAGACACGCCCCTCGCTAATTCAGCAAGATGAATTGGTTGAGCAACACAGGTAGAGAGACCTGAATATGAACGAAAGAGAACAGGCAAAGGCTTAAAAGAAAGAGAACAGGAACAGTCCTGTAATAAAGAAACGGGGGACCCCAAAACAACAAAACAAAGAACTAAGATTAAAGTAAAGAGAAATGAGTCCACGCCTGATCGCGCCAAAGGGCCGGTCCCTCGCCATCCCGGTAAGGGGGGTGGTGGTACTTATCATGATGATGAATTACCTCCTATGAGCTTAATGTGGTTAGCTACCACTCCGGTTCAAGCACTGCCGGGTCATCATGATAGGAAATAGAAGGAGGTTGTAACCGAAGGCCACGGTTACATGGGTGAAAGGACCAAGAAGGACGCTAACCTGGGTGAGCCGGTATGCGTAAGAGATTCCCAGTTCCCTCATGCACTATGTAATTAAATGTATGCAATGATGAATGATGATATGATGATAAATATGTATGTATAATTGCTTAAGCATTATGTATAACTGTTCATGTACTATATATCGTCAAGGGAACGTCCCAAGACGAATAGTATGTCTCTAAGTAACAACGTACAGTTAACAAGCACGAAGCCAGGTAATGACAAGATTAGAAACCCAGTCACCTAGTAAAATAGATAAAGCTGCTCAGGTTGTAGGTATAAGATAATAACTGGTAGGATTTAGTATTGCATGAAACGTAGAGGTTTCCCTGAGTGGCTGGAGAATGCCCGAGTAATTGAACTATAGTAGCCACGTAGAGTTTCCACTAAGAACGCAGTCGTTCTTATCCCCACTCGTGTATGGCTCCAGCTGACCAGCATGTCTTCACTGCCGCCCAAAGATGTCTGGCTGTTTACGCGCTCTCGACAGCGCAACTATTGTACCTATACCTTATTGGAGACCAGCACGTTCGCCCCTGCGAACTTCCCGGGAGAGAGCTCAGCGCAGGCACGCCGTAGACTTCGCGGGCCAGGGTCATCACCCATGCGTCCTATCTGGATAGATGAGCGCCCAGGTAGCAGCTCTCGCGACCCGATTCACGTTGACAGAGAGGATGCACCTCTGCCACAGAGACCAAAGCCACCTCGGAGGCCTGAGCCAGGGACAGACCCAGAGCCAGCCACACCACCAGTCCGAGGACGGGTATACGCACTACTGCCCGCAAGAGTGTTCTCCCAGTGCGACCACGCAGGTGTGCACCCCGTGAGTTCACCGACGTGACTAACGTTTCCAGCGAGGACGAGATAGATCCCACCGAGCTAGAGGATTCCGATGAGTAGCTGCAGGAGAGCCCTTTCACTACCGACTGAGAGACGGATGTTATGTTTGTATCGCACACACAATGAGTAGTACTCATCCGTGCGCGTAGGTTTAGTTTACCAGTAGTATTGTGTATATGTATCATTGTATATAAACTGATGTAGAACATGTATGTCCGTGATAGGACAATTGTGCTCCTTGTTATATAAATGTATAATTATGTGTGTGTTATGTGTGGGCCGTACATGTATTTTCTTCGGGTATTCGCCGTACGCTAGGTATGTACTCGTGCTTCCTTTACTTTCTTTTACGATATACTTATGCGATGTATGATGCGTATGGCTCGATATTTTCGTAGTACAATGAAAAGAAGTTTTAAATTGGCCCGTTATTTTATAAAAACCCTAATTTCAAACCAGGATATAGAATCATAATGGTTCACAGCACCAGAAGAGCACCACCTAGCCGGAAAGTCTATGACTTAAGCATAGGCCGACTAGCTAGGGTGTTTCAGTTCACAAAGTTGGATTGGTCGACGTGTTACCTTGCCATCCTTACAAGTTTGGATTGGTTAACGAGTCAATTGCCCCAGGGTGGATTGGTTCGAAGAGGTTAATGGCACCAGGAAGGTAGAGGATGGACAAAAAAAGGTGAAAGTAGAGGAGGAAAAAGCGCTAACCCGGCCAGCCGGTACGCATAAGGAGATAAAGAGCTAACCCGACCAACCGGTATGCCTATGAAAAGATGCACTAACCCGGCCAGCCGGTACGTGCCAAAGCAGAGAAGTAGGACGCTAACCCAGCCAGCCGGTACGCGTAAGAGATCCCCAATGCCCCCATGCATTTTATGACTATATATATATATATATATATATCTACGTGATGGAATGAATGTTGTGTATGAGCTTATGTATATCTTGTTATTGGTTTGTGTAATAGTAACGTCAAGGGAACGACCCGAGACGATTAGCCTAATGATAATTGAAACGCAGTGTTCACAAGCATGCAGCCTTAGTAAGAAAGATTAGTTCCCCAATCACCTAGATAATCTTAGATAAAGTCGTTCAGGACTTTAGGCCAGATAATAATCAGTAGGATGCTAGTATGCATGATTCACCTAGAAACACCTGAGCGGCCTGGTTCATAAGAGAGAAAGAAACAACATACCCCAATGCTAGGACCAACCACTGAGGACGCAAGTTCTCACCCCCACTCCCTTATGCTTCCAGGGGCGAACGAGGACTACGCGGGGTATGAGGAGTACCAAGGAGAGCCACCCGCCGAGCCGTGAAGAGTTGAAGACCGAACGGATAGAGGATCCCATTCGAGGACTCGATAGCTCTGCTTTATTTTGGGATACTTATTTTGTACCTGTATATGTATGATAGTTGTGTGTAGGCTACTCTATTATATTATTACTAATGCAACTATTTGTAATGGACCATGTACCTGTCTATTATAAACTGTCTGGACATGGATACCTTGTCCAATAAGCTTATGCTCTACCGTTTGTAATATATGCTTATATTCCCGCACGGCTCATAATTTGTATACGTATGCAATGATCAACTAAAATAAAAAAGAAAATACATCTGGTTCGTATTTTGCTGTAAACCGTATTTTTGAAAAGATAAAGGGCTATAGATACCCTACCAATAGATCAACAACCTAGCGAGCATTGCACATGGCTCGAGCATGGGCAGTTAGCTAGGGTGTTGCAAGACCACTTGTGCTTTTTCTATTAATTTTGCATCCGGCAAAGTCCGAATCCGAATATCCCACTAAGTGGCATGTGGCACCTTTTGGGTACCATAGTCCAACATTAACAGTGCCTACTAGGTATTTCATTATTCTTTTTACAACACTTAAGTGGGATTCCTTAGGACAAGCTTGGTATTTAGCACACATGCATACACTAAACATTATATTAGGCCTACTAGCGGTAAGATATAGTAGAGATCCAATCATACCTCTATATTTTGTGATCTCTACCGGTTTACCTTCTTTGTCCTTGTTAAGGGCGCATGAGGTGCCCATGGGGGTGGCCATCTCTTTTGCTTTATCCATTTGAAACTTCTTGAGCAATTCCTTGCAATACTTGGATTGACTTATGAAGGTTCCTTCTCTTAGTTGTTTGATTTGTTGCCTAAGGAAAAAGTTGAGCTCTCCCATCATAGACATCTCAAATTCATGTTGCAATAATTTGGAAAATCCTTTGCGCAAATATTCATTAGTGGCACCAAAGATAATATCATCAACATAAATTTGTACAAGTAAGATGTCTTGTTTGTCATGTTTGATGAAAAGAGTCGTGTCCACTTTTCCTCTATCAAATCCCTTGTCTAAGAGACATTTGCTTAATCTCTCATACCAAGCTCTAGGAGCTTGCTTAAGACCATAGAGGGCTTTTCTTAATTTAAAAACATGATTGGGAAACTCATGGCTTTCAAATCCGGGTGGTTGATCAACATAGACTTCCTCTTGAATATAGCCATTTAAAAAGGCACTCTTGACATCCATTTGATATAATTTAAAATCCATGATGCAAGAATATGCAAGTAACATCTTAATGGCTTCTAGTCTAGCAATGGGGGCATAAGTCTCTTCATAATCAATTCCCTCTTCTTGATTATATCCTTTTGTGACTAAACTAGCCTTGTTTCTAGTGATTACTCCATTTTCATCCAATTTGTTTCTAAAGACCCATTTAGTTCCTATGATTGAGTGATCTTTAGGCCTAGGAACTAATTCCCAAACTTGGTTTCTTTCAAATTGATTTAGTTCTTCTTGCATAGCTAAGATCCAATGTTCATCATTGAATGCTTCTTTATTATTTTTAGGTTCAATTTGTGAAACAAAAGCCATATGATTACACACATCTCTTAGAGAATGTCTAGTGGTTATGTAATATCCCAGTTTTCCCTTAGCAAAGATTTTGCATAATAAATTCGTTTATGAACTCCTTTAGAGGTTGGAAGCGTGAGCTACAAGTGTCCGTCAAGCACTGGGACGCCTATGGCTATGTGGCTAGGGTGGACAAGTGTTAGATTCAGGGAGGTTAGGCTGTGGAATCTCGAAGAGGGAAGAATAAGGTTTATTGAGCAGATGTGGGAAACAAGGAAGTAAAGAAAGGAGTTCGTGAGAGTTGAGTGAGCATGGCAGTGGAATAAGTTTGAAGAGGACACTTATACATCATGTAAACGGGGTTAAGCACGTAGTTAAGAGCACAAATGAGACTGGAAGCACAAGCATAAGTTTAAGAAGAGTTGAATAAAGATCGAGAAGGTTAAGTGTAAGGTGACCAATGCAATTTAGGTTTCACCTAGAGAAGTATGTAAGGTTGGGTTTGGAGGACAAAGAAGGGTGTACTAAGCTTAAGAGGGAAGCGCGACTAAAGGTGAGAGGGAAGGAAAGAGAATATGAAACCAGGAGTGATTGAGGTTGTAACATCCCGCTCCTTCCCTAAGTGAAATTTCCCCGATTAACTGTTCGTAGAGCATCCTGTATAGGTTAACATGCAGAGATTAATAGAAATTTATCTGTTTAGCTTATCGAAATTCTGATGACACTCAAATAATCCCTCATGACCCTTAGAATTTATTGGAAAAATTATACCGTCAGAAAAACAGAGTTTCACTCTCTTTCGGACAATTCCGCAGACACTAGAACAATCCCGTTTGGCCCCGTTTAGCCAGTAGAACTGAGTAGTGGACCCCAATCTTGGGAAACCATACCTTATGGGGGAAAATATGGCGAAATCCCTCTATAGCAACCCCAAATTGTTACTAGGAAGCTTTGGCGATCGCGGAAACGCCAGCGGAATGGCCCCGATCAGACACCGACGAGAGATAACGGGTCAAGGGCATATGTGAAAAATACTCCTCCGGAGAAAAATTCACAAATGCCTTAAAGTATTAATACCTTTAGGTAGAGGGAAATTAGAGGATCGCGACGGTATAAGCAGAATATTTTTCGGATGACCGTGAGCGACGCACCGGCACTGCGAGCGATAAAACACGAGCGAAACGGGACCGGGAGGCGGTCAAAGATGGCAGCCCACGTGATTGAATCAGATTTCCATGAAAAATAATTAAAAATTAAGTTACTATTCATTGATTTGACAATTGGATTATCATTGGAATTAATTAATTAAGAAAAGAAATTAGAAATGACATTTTTGTAATTTTGGCAAGGTGCAAAAGGGTAATTTGTGGGGGCAGATCCTTGGCTATAAATAGCCCTCCCATTTAGAATTTTTCATCAAAAAATTGCAAGACTACCGAAACTCTGCCCAAAAATCGTGCGGTGCAGGAACTTTGCTGAGACACTGCTGGAATTAGGAACTGGTTCAGGAGGCTATTCACCCAAGGATCCCACATCTCTTCCACCCTCTCCAGCCTTCTTTGCAGCCCCAAGAAAGTGGGTAAACTTGGTTTGCTCATCTCCTTGGAGCTTATGGTTGTCTATGATTGTTTTGATGATTATGTGATTATGAGAAATTATGATAGAAATGCTATGCTAGGAGTTAGGAGATGATTCTGAAGGGTCTTGTGACCTGGACTAGATAATATTTTAAGGGTTGGAATATGTGTGAAAACCTCAAGAAGGATCCATGGACAAAGGGGGAAGGAAACCAAGAAAAATGAAGTTGTAAGTTTCAGCCTCGCCAGGGGCCACTGAGCGACATCATGAGCCGCTGAGCGGACTCGTGAACCGCTGAGCGGTGAGAGACCCCGCTGAGCGAAGGGACCAGAAAACAAGTTTTTGACACGTGGACTCTAGGGAGCTGAGCGGCCATCAGGAATCGCTGAGCGTCCTAGCCTGAAACTTAACCATTTTACAAAACAAGGTTTATGAAGGTTGTCCTGGACACACATTTCCAACACTTATCAAGCTAAATGAGATGCATGTAGTATGCTTATGATGATGTATGATGAATGCATGAATTATGTTTATGATGAGTGCATGAAGTATGTTTATGATGAGTGCATGAAGTATGTCCATGATGAGTGCATGAGGTAGGTTTATGATGAGTGCATGAAGTATGTCTATGACGAGTGCATGAGTTATGTTTATGATGATGTACAATGATGTATGATGAACATGTTCTGAGGTATGTCTAGAATGATGTATGATGAGCATGTCATGAGGTATGCTTAGGAGGATGCATGTAGGATATTTTTATGAGGTATGTTTATAATGAGTGCATGAAGCATTTGTGTGATGATGTATGTGGAGCATCGCATGTAGAATATGTATCTAGAAATGGTTATGTTATCATGCATCATGAGAATTAGAGGTTAATCACGTAAAGCTTAAAGATCAAAATTGAACATTAGGGAACAAGTATGTAGTTATATGATAGGAATCCTTTCTCTTGGCACGTCTACAGACACGCCCCTCACCAGTCCCAAAAGGGTGGATTGGTAAATGATGCTACCTCACCAAGTCCCAAAAGGGTGGACCTGTTAAAGAGGTTAATGGCATGATGATGAGACATGAGAATGATGTATGATGAGTTATGATGAGATATGATGAGGTATGATGAGATATAATGAGAAATGATGATGAGGTATGATGAGTTATGATGATGAGATATGAGTCCCCGCTTGGTTGCGTCAAAAGGGTACGGACCCCCACCTCCCTACTTGTAGGAAGGGTAGCCTGCTTGATTGGCGATGAAGGGCACTAGACCTCATCGGTGGATAGCAACCACTCTGGTGTGAGCGCAGCTGGGTCGTCGTCAAGTTGGGAATAGAAGTGGTTGTAGCCGTAGGCCGCGGTTACATGAGCGAGGGACCAATGTATGAAGAAGGACGCTAACCTAGTTCACTAGCCCAACTGGAAGCATAAGAGATCCCCATATTCCCTAAGCATGAGTACATGATGTATGAGTTACATGAGTATATGATGCATGAGTACATGATGTATGAGTTACATGAGTATATGATGCATGAGTATATGATGATGTATGAGTATAGTATAAGGTATGATAAGCTATATAGTCATCAAGAGAACGCTCGAGACGGCCTATGTAAGTACGCGAATTAAAGATAATGAGCACGAGAACTTAGCTAAGAAAGAGTAGTTCCCCAGCCACATAGTAAAGTAGATAAAGCCGTTCAGGACTTTAGGCCAGATAATAATCAGTAGGATGATAGTATGCATGTTCACTTAGAAACACCTGAGCGGCCTAGTTGATAAGTGAGAAAAGAGATCCCCTACGCCAAGGTTAACCACTAAGGACGACTGTTCTCACCCCCACTCGCTTATGCTTCCAGGAGCAGGCGAAGATCATGAGAGCCAAGAGGAGTCCTATGAGGAGCCGCATGACGAGCAGTGATGGTATGAGGACGGATGAGTAGAAGACCACTCTTTTTGAGATGTATTTTGATATGTAGTTTAATGTATTTGGCTTGTATATGTAGCTTATTATATTAGACTACTGTTGATGTAAATATTTGTGATGGACCACGTTTGCTTATGTAATTATTTATGTATGAATATCAGTTGTAAGCCAGTAGCTCTATCGGTTGTATTATATGCTTGATTCATGCGCGGCTCATATTTTGCAAATAAAGTAACCAACTAAAAAGTTTTAAAAGGGTCCCTATTTTCCTAAACCTGGTATTTTTGAAAGATAATAAAGGACTATGAGTAATCCCACCACACGAGCAACAACCTAGTGAGCATTGTGTACTATTCGAGGGTATGCAGTTAGCTAGGGTGTTACAGTTGGTATAAGAGCAGTTTAGTCCTATGTGAGCCTATGGACTGAGCTGAACTATGCTTCCGAGCATGAATAACGGTGTATGTCTTTGCTAAGTAGTATGTCATAAGTTCATGTGTACCCGCCTTTCTTGAGATTGATCACGTCGAAATTGTGCCGGTACGACAGATTAGGCATGCCGTCTCGTAGAGATTATACACAGCGGACGATGGCGCCGGCAGAATTTGCTGAAATGGCCCAAGCTACTCAGGCTCAGGCCCAAGCCACTCAAGCCCAAGCACAGGCGACGAATCAGATGGCAGTAGCTGCCATGCATCGAAATCTGGCCCCAACAGTTGAAGAGGCAGAAGCGAAGAAGTTTGCTGAGTTTGGAAGAGCAAACCCCCTGACTTTTGAAGGGTTGATGGACCCAGAACTCCTTCATAACTGGATAGCAAAAACGGAGCAAGTTTTTGAGGATGTCCCCTGTATAGAGGTGTATAAAGCTCGATTTGCTACACGGAAGCTGCGAGGTGCGGCTAGAACCTGGTGGAACACCACCAGACCTCTTTTAGAGCAGCGGGGAGGTCCTGTGACATGGGAGCGATTTACCACTGCACTCGTGAACAAGTATTTCCCTAAGGGGCTTAAGGACCAGAAAGAATCTGAGTTTATGGAGCTGCAACAGGGGGACATGGCCGTGGCTGAATACACGTCAGCCTTTGAGATGTTGTGCCGCTACTCCTCTACATATCAGTTGCTCCCCAATGAAGCATGGAAATGTGGAAAGTTTCAGAGGGGACTGAAGGAAGAGTTGCAGATGGCTATCAACCATTGGGACATTCAGGATTATGCTCTCTTAGTTAGTAAGTGTATGACGCTAGAGGACTCGGCCAGGAATTTGGCCCGGGCAAGGACCGCCAGGAACAAGAGGAAGATGGAGGAACAAGGGAGTTCCTCCCAAGCCCAGCGACAGAAAGGACCATTTCAGGCTCCGTTCTCTGGTAGAGGTAGAGGACAGTTTCTCCCACGATCGCAACAGTGGGCGGTGAGACCTCAGGAACCGAGGGGACCAGGAATTGTCAGACCCCCGTAATAGATGGTTAGGCCTCAGCAGTCAGCAGTCAGGTCACCGCAATCGAGTAGTGTTCCACGGAGCTCTGGGCAAGCCCCTCGAGGAGTTCAACTAGGTCAGGGGTTCAGGCCACCGTGCCCGAAATGCGAAAAACTACACCTGGGAGAATGCTATGCGGGACAGAACGTATGTTTCAGATGTGGGAAGGAGGGTCACATCGCTAGATACTGCCCAGGAGTTCCACCGCCAGTTCAGCAACAGGGACGGGTCTTCACGATGTCTGGCAAGGAGGCCGAGGATACAGAAGAGTTGATTGTGGGTAAGTGCACTATGATGGGTACTACTTTGACTGTATTGTATGATTCAGGGGCATCGCATTCCTTCATTTCCCATGATAGCGTCCAGGAAGCTGAACCTATCGCCTGTTGCACTACCCTATACAGTGAGGGTGTCCACCCCTACCGCTCCACCAGTTGAGACTTGTCAAGTATGCCTCCAGTGTCCACTTCAGTTATAGGATCGGATGTTCATAGCTGATCTTATATGTTTACCCTTAGTGGGTTTGGATGTTATTCTTGGGATGGACTGGTTACGCGCCAACCAGGTGATCTTGGATTTCGCAAAGAAATTGGTAACCTTTCCTTCCGTGGTTCCAGCCACGCCACCCTCTAAGGAAGAATCAGTGGTTTTGTACTGCTGTCCAATGGAGAACCAGAGCTTCATCTTTCTAGCTTCGCCAGAGGTAGAGGCAAAGCAGGACGTGATGCGTATTTCGGTGGTGAGTGAATACTCGGATGTGTTCCCAAATGACATTCCGGAGTTTCCCCCGAGGAGAAAAGTGGAATTCTCTATCGCTTGGTTCCGGGAGCTGGACCAATCTCGATGGCGCCATACCGAATGTCCACGGTAGAGCTGCAGGATCTGAAAAAACAGCTAGAGGAGCTATTGGACAAGCGGTTTATTCGACTTAGCATGTCACCATGGGGAGCTCCAGTGTTGTTCGTGAAGAAGAAGGATGGCTCGATGAGGTTATGTATTGACTATCAGCAACTGAACAAGGTCACGATCAAGAACAAGTACCCGTTGTCGAGGATAGACGATTTGATGGATCAGTTAAGAGGAGCTAAAGTGTTCTCAAGGATTGACTTGCGCTCAGGCTACCATCAGATACGGGTCTCAGATGAAGATATTCCCAAGACGGCTTTTAGGACTCGCTATGGCCACTACGAGTTCACCGTGATGTCGTTTGGGTTGACTAATGCCCCTGCGATTTTCATGGACTACATGAACCGGATCTTCAGGCCGTACTTGGACGAATGCGTGATAGTCTTTGAAACACCCTAGCTAACTGTTTACCCGTACGTAGTAAACAAAGCTCACTAGGTTGTCTTCAGCTTTGGTGGGGTTACTTCTAGCCCTTACTTTTAGCTTGGCAAATATTTCTTACTTGAAAATATGGACCATTTTGAAAATCATTCGTGTGCGTTATCACTTTATAAAGTAGAAGCCATGCGTGATTAAGATAGCATATAAATATACAAACGATAGAGTTCCAATGGACTTAAGCAATAATTAACTACAGGGTGGCAGTGTTAGAGATCTTACAAGAAAATACATAAACATACAAGGATTCGGTCCATCATATAGTTGCACAGTCAAATAATAATACATAATTATAAAGTCAAGTATACAAGTCATAATACATTTCCATATGAGCTAAGGGAGCGCCTAATCCCTTAAGCTAATCTAAAACATGAAACAAAAGTCTTTGTCCGTCGCTTCCTCGGAATCCTCTAACGTCCATATCTCTGCATGTCTTCCGATATCGGCTCCGTCTCGGCGTACATGTCGTGCCATCCTAGAATCATAAAGGAGTGGGGGTGAGAACCTTGGGTCCTCAGTGGGTAACCTTGGGGGTTGTTCTTTATTTTTCTACTCAATTATGATTCTGCCGCTCAGGTGTTTCTAAGTGAACATGCATACTAACATTACTGATTATGATCTGGCCTAAAGTCCTGAACAGCTTTATCTACATTACTAGGTGATAGGGGGAACTAATCTTTCTTACTAAGTTCTCGTGCTTGTTACTTTCATTCGCTTATACATACATAACCGTCTCGAGCGTTCTCATGACGGTACTTACATCATATTTACTTATCTTCTTCGTATTCATTTATCTTCTTACTTATTTACTCATCTTCTTATTTGTTCATACTTCCATACATACCTTATCACATGCATTGCATACATACATACATTCAAGCATACATCACATACTATAATTCTTTCCTTCTTTTATACTTTACTCTTTCATGTTTTTCTCTTGCTTTCAGCCTTTCATATTCTTTTCTTTATTTGATTCATCTCTGTGAATCTGTTGCCAGCTACCTACCGACAACACTTATCCCTATAATCATATTTGATTCATCTCTGTGAATCCGTTGCCAGCTACCTACCGACAACACTTATCAGCATAATCATATTTGATTCATCTCTGTGAATCCGTTGCCAGCTACCTACCGACAACACTTATCGTCCCCTTCCCTGCCATCCACCTGCAGACAGGGAAGTGACCCCCCATCCTGCCAGCTACCTACTGACAGGAGGGTTGTACTAATTGGTTCATCTCTCCTGCCAGCCACCTACCGACAGAAGAGTGAACCCGCTATCAGCTACCTACCGACAGCACATCAACTTTTCTTTCCCTTTCTCATATTCTTTCAGCATATCATCTTTTCTTTCTGTTTCTCATATTCTTTCCTCTTTTCTTTCGTTCTCATATCATTTCAGCATATTATCATCTTATCTTTCTCATAGCATTTCTTTATATTCTCATCTTAACTTTCTCATAACATTTCTTCTTTCTTCTCTTCTTCCGCACATAATATGACATGACTTGTTCCCTAAGGTTCATTTCCATTATAATCTTTACTCATTACCTGATTAACTTCTAGTCCTCTGAATGTACCTTATCATGATGCATGGCATGCTAACATATTACTTTAAATAATCATAATGCATGAACATACTTTATCACATAGTTCACATATTTCAGTCATACATATTACTTTAAATAATAATAATTCATGAACCTCCGTGGAAACCACTCCGAACTCTTCATGTAACCCTCTCAACATTCCAGAGATCCTCCGCGGAACCCACTCTCCTAGCACTCCAGGGGTTCTTCGCGGAACCCACTCAGCGCCGCACTCCAGGGATCCTCCGCGGAACCCACTCAGCACTCTCTACTTAACCCTCTCAGCACTCCAGGGGTCCTACGCGGAACCCACTCAGCACTGCACTCCAGGGATCCTCCGCGGAACCCATCAGCAAACTGCTGGTGCTCACTCAGCAACTCTAGACTCCACTCAACAGCTTGGGGAGAACTCTTCTACAACTCTAGGGGACCTCCGCGGAACCCCACTCAGCACCATTCTTGGTGCCCACTCAACACTCTTCACATAACCTACTCAGCACTCCAGGTTCCTCCGCGGAACCCTACTCAGCACCATTCTTGGTGCCCACTCAGCACTCTTCACATAACCTACTCAACACTCCAGGTTCCTCCGCGGAACCTCACTCAGTACCATTCCTGGTACCGCTCAACAACTTCACGTAACCCTCTCTGCTCTCCAGGGATCCTCCGCGGAACCCGTTCGGCGCTTACTCTCTGTGGCTGGTTTTCTCTCATTTTCTCACGTGTTCTCACAATCATCTCAAAGCCCCACATAACCCAGCGATACACATCATCAACAAGAACATTCATAAATCATAAAACACATGAAATACAAACAACAGGTAACAGATTATTTATTCTCAATAAATCTTTGACAACAAATGCATTATATCACATGCTCAACATAACCACATATAGATCACCAAGGAAGGTGATTTATGCATAGTTACCCACCTGTAGAAAACTTGGTGGTGGTGAGGAAAGCTTAGAGTGAAGTCTCGCAAGCCTTGTTGTTCCAAAGCTTGAGCTTCTCCTTTCTCCAAGGTAAAGAGCTTCGAACAAGGTGGAGGGGGAGAGGTTGTTCCTCTTGAATTTGGGAGGAAGAAGATGAAGAAGGATGGGGAGACTTGAGGGGCTGTACCTCGGTTCTTGGGAGGTGGAAGAGGGTGGCAAGAATGCTTGGCTTGAAGCTTGATGTTGGGTGTTCTTGGAGCTTGGCTTGGTGTGTGTGTTTGAAGAATATGAAAGATGAAATCTCTCTTGTGAATTTAGGGGAAGGGAGCTCGGTTTTGGAGTGCAGATTGTGAGGGAAATTAGTTGATTTTTAGAATAAGAAAAAGGTGATGAATAGTAGGAGGTATGGGCATGGGTATGGGTTATGATGTGAGTTGGTGAAGTAAGTAAGAAAGGTATGGTGATGGGACTTTGGAAGCACATTTTGGGGAATTAATTTCTTTTTGGCCCAAAAATTCCCAGCTCTCACCATGCAGCCTTTCAGTTCCAGCTGCTGAAATTTCATTTTCTCCCGGTCCCAGTTCGCTCGCAATGTCGGTGCGTCGCCCACGGTCGTCCGAAAAATATTCCGTTTGTACTGTCGCGATCCCCTAATTTCACCCTACCTAAGGGCATTAATATTTAAAGGTGTTCGTGAATTTTTCTCCGGGAGATTATTTTCACAGACACCTTTTGCGCGTCAGAAAATTTTGAACAATGACTGTTCGGTTGTCTGCCGAATTTCGTGCCGCGACACGTTTTATTTCCTAGGGATATTCTACCTATTAGTTTCCCATTTTAATTCCCTAATCATGATTAGAAAATTAATTAAATATTTATGATTACGATTATTTCCCTAAGGAAAAATCGGGATGTTATAGTCTTCATAGACGATATTTTGATATACTCGAAGACTGAGGAGGATCACGCCAATCATCTCAGGTTGGTTCTAGATGTCTTGAGGGAGAAGCAGTTGTATGCTAAACTCTCTAAGTGCGAGTTCTGGACCAAGGAGGTGAAGTTCTTGGGACACACGGTGACAGAGCAGGGAATCTCGGTGGATCCGAGCAAGGTTGCGGCTGTGATAGAATGGGAGCGACCTACCACAGTTACAGAGATCAGAAGCTTTTTGGGATTTGCAGGCTACTACCAAAGGTTTATCAAGGGGTTTTCTCAGATGGCACTACCCCTTACCAAGCTCACCCGCAAGGAAGTTAAGTTTGAGTGGTCATCGGAATGTGAAGAGAGCTTCTATAAGCTCAAGGAGAAGTTGACTACTGCTCCTGTACTGATTTTACCAGATCCTTACACGCCGTATGAGGTGTACTGTGATGCCTCGAGGATGGGACTTGGGTGTGTGCTCATGCAGAACCGCCAAGTGGTAGATTATGCCTCCCGACAGCTAAGAACCCACAAGGCGAATTATCCGACTCATGACTTGGAGTTAGCAGCAGTGGTGTTTGCCTTGAAGATATGGAGGCACTATCTATATGGTATCTGATTTGAAGTATTCTCCAACCACAAGAGCCTCCAGTACCTCTTTGATCAGAAGGAGTTGAATATGAGGCAAAGGAGGTGGATGGAGTTTCTGAAAGACTATGACTTTGGTCTGAACTACCATCCCGGAAAGGCGAATGTGGTAGCGGACGTATTGAGCAGAAAGGCATTGAACATGGCTCAGATGATGGTAGAAGAGTCTAAGCTGCTGGAAGAGTTTCGAGACCTGAATTTGGGAGTGGTTAGACAGGAGAGTAGTATTAAGGTAGGCCCACTGCAGATCACTAGCAGTTTCAGGTAGAGGATAATCGGAGCTCAGCAACAGTTTCAAGAGGACCTCTGGCTGAAATTTGTTAAGGCCGTGAAGGAGGGGAAGGTCCAAGAAGCCGTGGTAGGCAGTGATGGCATCATCCGCTTCAGCAACCGAGTTTGCGTACCCGATGAAGGTACTCTGCGAAGGGATATTCTGAATGAAGGTCACAAGAGCAAGTTTACTATGCACCTAGGCATCACCAAAATGTATCATGATCTGAAGCAGATGTTTTGGTGGCCAGGTTTGAAGCGAGACGTGGAAGAATGGGTGCAAAAGTGTCTGGTGTGTCAGAAGGCGAAGATCGAACACCGGAAACCTCCAGGATTGTTGACTCCTCCGGAGATCCCTGAGTGGAAGTGGGATGGCATATCCATGGATTTTGTATCGGGATTGCCACAGACGGCGAGGAATGTAGACGCTGTAACAACCCGATTTTCCTTAGGGAAGTCTTAGGCACGATCTACAACTTTGACTAGGTAAAAAGTACAAAGTAACCCGAATTAGGGTCAGAGAAAATTTAATTATGAAGCCAGTCCCCTTTAAAATTGGAAGAAATTAGGAGGTTGTGACCCCGCTAAGCCCCGGAAGGCCGTGCTCAATTTTGGTACAAACGGGAATCCGGTCGGGCCCCAAAGTGATCTGCGAAGGAATATCGGGTAGAAACAAGTTCCCTGATATCTGGTTTCGAACGCCATCCTGGCCGGGAAAATTCCTAGGTCGTGAATATATAATTTAGGATATTTTTGGGGACTCGTGTGTGGACCCGGAGCAGTTAGAAATAATTAAAATGGAATAAGGGCTAGGATAAGTAAAGTAACGATAATAAAATAATAATATAATAATAATTAATTAATAATTAAACAAATAATTAGGTGCAGCAGGGGACCACGGCTATAAATGCCTCCTGTGTGCAAACCGCAGAGCATTTATGAAGCTTTGCTGTTTCTTCAAATTTTCACTTTTCAAGTATCATTTCAGCACATCGCGAGAGTGCTACCGGACTTCCGAAAATTTCTTGGAGCATACCAGTGCAACAAGGATTTTCTCCACATTCCACCTACCAACTTCAAATCCGCGTAGGAAGTGGGTAACTCTAAGCCCACTGTCTGTGTGGTTTGTTTAATGATTGTTTAAATGCATTTCTGTGTATGTGAATGAAAAACTGTTTTATAAAAACTATGGGAAATGAGTTAGGGAAGCTAGATTTGTGTGATTTTGAGGTTTGGAAATCATAACTGCATGGGTTGGATTACTGTAGAAGCAAAAAATGTTACGCGGGGCAAACCCTGGAGAATTTGCTCTCTGGGGCATTTTTTTACTGTAGCATTCGATTGAATTCCCACAGATTCGAATGAAAGAAGATTTTGGATTTCAATCGAATACTTGAGGATTTCACTCGAATGCAAGACTGCGACGGATTTCAATCGAATAATTGAGGATTTCAATCGAATGAAACCCCGAGAAGGATTTCAGCCGATTGAATCCCTAAGGGATTCGATTGAAAGAAGCAATCGAATGCACAGCTTTTAAGCATTCGAATGCCTACTGGAAACTTCTGATTTTAAAGGTTCTATGGAGTCCAGCCTGCAGGGTTATGTATGACTTTGTGTAATTGGAGCATGCATCATGAGAAAAGGTCGTCGTAAGAGTTAGGACGACCTTAGATAATTAGAAGTTTACGCTAAAAGTTAATGAAGATCATAATTGAACCCTAGGAAATAAAGAAGGTTAGGAAGGTCCCGACCCCAGTTGGTACGGTAGACCATAGTTGAGGAGTCTAGTTATATGATTAGGAATCCCTATTCTCTTGGCAAGGTCTTAGAGACATGCCCCTCGCCAATTTGGCAAGACAAATTGGTTATGAGCAACGCAGGTAAAGAGACCTGACCACGATACGTAAGACGGTCATAGGCCCAAAGATGCAAAGCAGGCATAGGTCTATATAAAGGAAATGATGATTAAGGGGCCCCACTAAAAGAGAGAAAGAGAAACGGATCGAGCCATAGGGCCGGTCAAAGCGTGTCCACGCCTGATCATTCATAGGTCTGATCCCTCGCCATTCCAGAAAGAGGGGATGGTTGCGCTAATTGCATTCGGTGTTTACCTCCTATGAGCCTTGCATGGTTAGCTACCATACCGGTAAAGAGCGCCGCCGAGTCGATGCAATAGTGGCAAAAAGAGGTTGTAGGACGCAGCCACCGAGCGCGTAAGAGATTCCCAGTTCCCTCATGCACTATGCACTTGACTGTATGAATTAATGAATGATGGTATAATGATAAATATGTATGTATAACTGCTTAAGCATTATGTACAATTGTTCATGCATTATGTATCGTCAAGGGATCGTCCCACGACGAATAGTATATCCCTAATAGCGATGTTTAGATAGAAAGCACGAAGCCCAGGTAATAACAAGATTAGAGAGCCAATCACCTAGTAACATAGATAAGGCTGCACAGAGTGTAGGCCCAAGATCATAATCAGTAGGACATTAGCTGCATTTACACCTAGACTTTACTCTGAGTGGCTAGAGAATAACCGAGAAATAAAAAGCCACGATTGAAATCTTACTCACTGAGGACCTACCGTTCTCACCCCCACTCGCTTATGGCTCCAGGGATGGAAGCTGAGTCTTACTATGCTGATGCTGTGGAACCTGAGGAGGATGTGCACAAGGAGACTTAGATGGTTGTGTAGTAGATATCAGAAGGAGAATAAATGTAATTGTGGAACATGTGTGTGGGCTATGTAATATAACTAGTATATGGTGTGTATTTGTATCTGTAGAGGACCCCTTATGTGTGTAATCCATGTATCCACTAACTTAATTTCAACTTACTAGAGATATCGTTTGTTATATTATTCTGTGGCATGCACGGCTCTTATGTCTTAAACTGTATGCTTAAAACGAAAAGGAAATAGAGAAATTGGGTCCCTATTTTATTAAAGCTAGTATTTTCGAAAAACTAAGGAAAAAGACCAGGAAGTAAACAACCTAGCAGTATTACGTACGGCTCGAGCGTACGGAATCGGCTAGGTTGTTTCAGACGCCATTTGGGTGATTGTTGACCGACTCACCAAGTCTGCCCATTTCATTCTGGTGAAGATGACTTATCCACTGGAAAGGTTGGTGCGACTGTACATAAGGGAAGTGGTGAGATTACACGGCGTACCTTCGTCCGTCATATCAGACAGGGATCCTCGATTTACGTCCCGATTTTGGACGGCTTTTCAAAAGGCATATGGGACGCAGTTGGCATTGAGCATGGCGTATCACCCGCAGACTGATGGACAGACTAAGAGGATGATTCAGACCCTCGAGGATATGCTGAGGGCCTGCGCACTTGATTCGCCCGGGTATTGGGATGAGCTGTTACCATTCATAGAGTTCACCTACAACAACAGTTACCATGCGAGTATTGGCATGGCCCCCTTCGAAGCACTCTATGGCCGGAAGTGCCCGTCACCCCTCTGTTGGAACGATGGCCGTGAATACCGATACTTGGAACCCGAAGAGACCCAAGACGCCGAGGAGTGCATACAGCGGATCCTTATAGCTCAGAGTCGTCAGAAGAGTTACGCCGACGTCCTAAGAAGACCCCTAGAGTTTCAAGAGGGGGACCATGTGTTCTTGAAAGTCACCCCTACTACAGGCATTGGAAGGTTAAGAAGCTAAGTCCCCAGTTCATTGGACCCTTCCAGATATTGGAGCGCATCAGACTAGTGGCATATCGGATGGCTCTATCACCGAACCTGGCAAACGTTCATGTTGTCTTTCATGTGTCTCAGTTAAGGAAATATTATGCTTCCCCGGATCATGTGCTTGAGCCCGAGAAGATCATCTTGAGAGAGGATCTCGCCTTACCGTTGATGCCGCAGAAGATTATTGACCACAAGACCCGGAAGACTCGGAACAAGGAGATCCCAATGGTGCGAGTTATCTGGGAGAACGGAAAGGTCGAGGAACAAACTTGGGAGCTGGAGGAAGACATGAAACCGGCCAATCCAGAGCTATTTGCAGGTACGAAATTTCGAGGACGAAATTTTTCTAAGAGGGGTGGAATGTAACATCCTGCTCCTTCCCTAAGTGAAATTTCCCCGATTAAATGTTCGTAGAGCATCCTGTATAGGTTAACATGGAGAGATTAATAGAAATTTATCTGTTTAGCTTATCAAAATTCTGATGACACTCAAATAGTCCCTCATGACCCCTAGAATTTATTGGAAAAATTAAACCGTCGGAAAAACGGAGTTCCGCTCACTTTCGGACAATTCCGCAGACACTAGAACAGTCCCGTTTGGCCCCGTTTAGCCAGTAGAACTGAGTAGTGGGCCCCAATCTTGGGAAACCATACCTTATGGGGGAAAAGATGGCGAAACCCCTCTATAGCAACCCCAAATTGTTACTAGGAAGCTTTGGCGATCGCGGAAACGCCAGCAAAACGGCCCCGATCGGACACTGACGAGAGATAACGGGTCAAGCGTATCCGTGAAAAATACTCCACCGGAGAAAAATTCAAAAATGCCTTGAAGTATTAATACCTTTAGGTAGAGGGAAATTAGAGGATCGCGATGATATAAGCAGAATATTTTTCGGACGACCGTGCGCGACGCACCGGCACTACGAGCGAAACGAGACCGGGAAGCGGTCAAAGGTGGCAGCCCACGTGATTGAATCAGAATTCCATGAAAAATAATTAAAAATTAACTTACTATTAATTGATTTGACAATTGGATTATCATTGGAATTAATTAATTAGGAAAAGAAATTAGAAATGGCATTTTTGTAATTTTGGCAAAGGGCAAAAGGGTAATTTGTGGGGGAAGATCCTTGGCTATAAATAGCCCTCTCATTCAGAATTTTTCATCAAAAAATTGCAAGACTACCGAAACTCTGCCCAAAAATCGTTTGGTGCGGGAACTCTGCTGAGACACTGCTGGAATTAGGAACCGGTTCAGGAGCCTATTCACCCAAGGATCCCACATCTCTTCCACCCTCTCCAGCCTTCTTTGCAGCCCCAAGAAAGTGGGTAAATTTGGTTTGCTCATCTCCTTGGAGCTTATGGTTGTCTATGATTGTTTTGATGATTATGTGATTATGAGAAATTATGCTAGAAATGCTATGCTAGGACTTAGGAGATGATTCTGAAGGGTCTTGTGACCTGGACTAGATAGTATTTTAAGGGTTGGAATATATGTGAAAACCTCAAGAAGGATCCATGGACAAAGGGGGAAGGAAAGCAAGAAAAATAAAGTTGTAAGTTTCAGCCTCACCAAGGGCCGCTGAGCGGCATCCTGAGCCGCTGAGCGGACTCGTGAACCGCTGAGCGTAGGGACCAGAAAGCAAGTTTTTGACACGTGGACTCTAGGGTGCTGAGCGGCCATCAGGAACCGCTGAGCGTCCTAGCCTGAAACTTAACCATTTTACAAAACAAGGTTTATGAAGGTTGTCCTGGACACACATTTCCAACACTTATCAAGCTAAATGAGATGCATGTAGTATGCTTATGATGATGTATGATGAATGCATGAATTATGTTTATGATGAATGCATGAATTATGTTTATAATGAATGCATGAATTATGTTTATGATGAATACATGAAGTATGTTTATGATGAGTGCATGATGTATGTCTATGATGAGTGCATGAGGTAGGTTTATGATGAGTGCATGAAGTATGTCTATGACGAGTGCATGAGTTATGTTTATGATGATGTATAATGAGGTATGATGAACATGTTCTGAGGTATGTCTAGAATGATGTATGATGAGCATGTCATGAGGTATGCTTAGGAGGATGCATGTATGATCTTTTTATAAGGTATGTTTATGATGAGTGCATGAAGCATTTGTGTGATGATGTATGTGGAGCATTGCATGTAGAACATGTATGCTAGAAATGGTTATGTTATCATCCATCATGAGAATTAGAGGTTAATCACGTAAAGCTTAAAGATAAAAATTGAACATTAGGGAACAAGTATGTAGTTATATGATAGGAATCCTTTCTCTTGGCACGTCTACGGACACGCCCCTCACAGTCCCAAAAGGGTGGATTGGTAAATGATGCTACCTCACCAAGTCCCAAAAGCGTGGACCGGTTAAAGAGGTTAATGGCATGATGATGAGACATGAGAATGATGTATGATGAGTTATGATGAGGTATGATGAGATATGATGAGAAATGATGATGAGGTATGATGAGTTATGATGATGAGATATGAGTCCCCGCTTGGTTGCGTCAAAAGGGTACGGACCCCCACCTCCCTACTTGTAGGAAGGGTAGCCTGCTTGATTGGCGATGATGGACACTAGACCCCATCGGTGGATAGCAACCACTCTGGTGTGAGCGCAGCCGGGTCATCGTCAAGTTGGGAACAGAAGTGGTTGTAGCCGTAGGCCACGGTTACATGAGCGAGGGACCAATGTATGAAGAAGGACGCTAACCCGGTTCACTAGCCAAACCGGAAGCATAAGAGATCCCCATATTCCCTAAGCATGAGTACATGATGTATGAGTTACATGAGTATATGATGCATGAGTACATGATGTATGAGTTATGTAACACCCCTATTTTTAGCTTACGCTCTAATCGTAACACTGATTATAGGATTGGTATTTGCTTGGCTGAGGTTACTTTTAGCCCCTACTTTTAGCTTGGAAAGTATTTCTTACTCGAAAATACGGACCGTTTTGAAATTTTTCTCACATCCTTACTAGTTTACAAATTTAGAGCCATACGCATCAATGAATTATACACAGATACAAGCGATAGACCCCTATCAGACTTAAGCATTACTATCCTAAGAAATAGGTCTCCATAATATTTTATAACATACATATATGTATAATCAATTGGTCCATAATACAACTGCACAGTTAAATAATAATATACTTTACATTTACCGCACTTAGTCGCCAACGACCTGACTAGACCGTGTGACTGTTACACAATACATGTCGCTAATCCTTGCTCAGCTTGCTTGTTGAACGGTAGCACTGGCTGCTCCTCGACGATGTCTCAGGGGGTTCTGCTACAGTAGAAGTGTTTGTCCTCGTTCCAAAGTAAGTCTGGGTCCTCGCAGTGTGTCACTGGTTCCTGCCTGGAATCATAACGAAGTGGGGGGTGAGAACATTACGTCCTCAGTGGGGTCCTTCAGGGAATACCTACTCGTTTCACTCCAAATATGATTCCACCGCTCAGGGGGTCTCTAAGTGTCGACTCATACTAATACCCCTACTGATTATTATCCATACTAGGCCTGAGCAGCTTTATCTAATTACTAGGTGATCGTAGGGAATCTAATCTTGCTTAACCTAGGTATTGAATCTCGTGCTTTCTAACTTAGACCGTTAGGGCCTGGTGATACTGCATCACGTACCCACGTTCTTCTACTCGAGATGTCACCTTGTGACGTTCGTTACATATAGACATACTTACACCTTAATCATGCTTAGAAAATTAATTTAATATTTATGTTTACGATTATTTCCCTAAGGAAAAATCGGGATGTTACATTCCATCCCCCTTAGAAAAATTTCGTCCTCGAAATTTCCACACGTCCAAGGGTCTCCAGGTTTTAAATTCCTATTGCTTCCTTACCCTGAACGTGATCGCCCATAGCTCATTTCTCTTTGGTTGCCGTATTCGCAGCCACCGTCATCTTCGCTTGTTTCAATTCCATAACCATCGTAACGAACGGTTCCAGGTGATTTGGGCCTCCCTCTGCCCCAACAGGGGTCTGGTGGTGTCCCACCACGCTTCCACTGCGCTCTCATCCTTATGGTTGCAACCTTGACTCGTTGAGTGTCAGTGTAGATGATGTCTTTAACTACCTGCTTTGTCTCCTACACCCAGCTATGGACTGCCTCTGGGTCCATGCGTCCATCAAATGTAGGGGTCTGACTTTCACGAAATCTGCATACTTCTGTGCATCGTCGTCGTACATTGTTGGGGACTGACTAGGGTTAGCGTGGCTTGGGGGTTTTTGATTGTTCGATTTATGTTCGTGACGAACCCTGGTCCTTTAGGGTTGAAGGCTTGGCTGACCCTAAGTATCCGATTGAACTTCAACGAATTATTAATGGGAGTCATTATGGTTTTATTGACTCGGTGATATTGGTGTTGACCTCCGCCTCATGGTTGTTAGATCCATTGGTTGTTCCAACCCAATCCCTGGCTCCTAGGACACGACTTCAACTATACAGGGTGGTAATGATTTAGAATATGGAAATCCTTGGGGTACGCCTGACAAAGATCCTCAGAAGAGCTTTCACAGAGGTTTCTACAAATTAAACCTCAACTCTAAAGGGCGAATTGAGAGAAAGGCTTACAGAGTTGAGAAAGATTGGGGAACGGGAGGAATAGGGAAGTTACCATTGTAGTCATTCGAGGGCTTGCTAGGAATGATTCCCTTACGTGTTAAAGTGTTCACGCTTCCTCGTACACTTGTCTTCCCACCTCCAGCGGTCGTCATTGTCATTTCCCTAATCTACCCTGGCCCATTGTCCTAGGTTGGCTTCCGGTGCAGCTTCAAGTTTGTCGGTACCGTTTCGTCGAATCGTGAGGCTAAGGTTTCCGTCATCTTTGACTTAAATGACCGCCGTTATCCTATGTGACCTAGGTCCTGCCGTAAACTTCGTGGTTCCTTGGTCATCGTGCTTCAAGGTCTTTGTCCTCAGCTACTACGCCTTTGTAGGGGATTCCAAAAACCTACAGCATTCTCCTCCGGGAATTCGCTGCCACCCTCCAAGCCTGGGTCTGCTCCCTGACTGTACCTGCAAAAACCTTCAAAATTCGCGGGTCGTCGTGTACCATTCCTCCATGGTAGCATAGCAGAGTAGTTACACTCGCACCGTCTCGGGTTGGCCAGACTCAAGAAGGGTTAGTGCATCTAGGTTCAAACTATACAACTCCGTAGAGTGTACACCGCGATCATGCTCGAAAGCATAGTGCAGCTCAGTCCTCAGGCTCACTTGGACCAAACTGCTCTGATACCAACTGTAACACCCCTATTTTCAGCTTACGCTCTAATCGTAACACTGATTATAGGGCTGTTATCTGCTTGGCTGAGGTTACTTTTAGCCCCTACTTTTAGCTTGAAAAATATTTCTTACTCGAAAATACGGACCGTTTTGAAATTTTTCTCACATCCTTACTAGTTTACAAATTTAGAGCCATACACGTCAATAAATTATACATAGATACAAGCGATAGAGCCCTATCAGACTTAAGCGTTACTATCCTAAGAAATAGGTCTCCATAATATTTTATAACATATATATATGTACAATTAATTCATCCATAATACAACTGCACAGTTAAATAATAATATACTTTACATTTACCGCACTTAGTCGCCAACGGCCTGACTAGACCGTGTGACTATTACACAATACATGTCACTAATCCTTGCTCAGCTTGCTTTTCGAACGGTAGCACTGGCTGCTCCTCGACGATGTCTCAGGGGCTTCTGCTACAGTAGAAGTGTTTGTCCTCGTTCCAAAGTAAGTCTGGGTCCTCGCAGTGTGTCACTGGTTCCTGCCTTGAATCATAATGAAGTGAGGGGGTGAGAACATTACGTCCTCAGTGGGGTCCTTCGGGGAATACCTACTCGTTTCACTTCAATTATGATTCTGCCTCTCAGGGGGACTCTAAATGTCGACTCATACTAATACCCCTGCTGATTATTATCCATACTAGGCCTGAGTAATTACTAGGTGATCGTGGGGAATCTAATCTTGCTTAACCTAGTTATTGAATCTCGTGCTTTCTAACTTAGACCGTCAGGGCCTGGTGATACTGCATCACGTACCCACGTTCTTCTACTCGAGATGTCACCTTGTGACGTTCGTTACATATAGACATACTTACACATACATACATATATATATATATATATATATATACAACATTTATCAAGAAATTTTTAATGCATGTCTGGGAAAAGGGGTTCTCTTACGCGCCTGTGGCCGCGTCCTTCTTCGCTGCTGGGTTGCCATCGCTCCCATGTAGACTGGGGGATCGTCATCCCTTCTCCAGCTACGATGTGTAGTAACACTAGGAGTGAGGCTCGTATGCGTCCGAACTTCGTGGACGACTAGCTCACTTACGTCCGAACTTCGTGGACGGCGTCCGAACTTCGTGGACGACTTAATCATCTGCATCCGAACTTCGTGGATGACTTTAAGGCCTGAGTCCGAACTTCGTGGACTAAATCTCTCTTTCTCTCTTATGTCCGAACTTCGTGGACATCTTACCTGTCTTTTAAATGTCATGACATAAAAGCTCAAGCGCTCCTTACTTTCTTTTCTCTCGTCCGGGTGGAAACCCGCGTTCAGATCATTCTCTGCGTAACATAATCATAACCCAGTCCGTCTCGCACGGCTGGGGAGGGGCTTGTCAGGTATGACGTGCCAAGAGAGGGATTCCTATTACATAACTATGTCATAACTTCGGGCTACTCCGACCCTCTGTGGTCGGGGCCCGTCTTTAGACTTAACTGTTTTCCTAAATTACATTACCATCTTTGCACATTAATTTATTTAATTCTAGCGATCTATGGTTGCCCTAAGTCCTGTGGCAACACTGCCTCATGATGCATGCACTGCTTGGTACTCATAATCTATTCTTGTTCTCTGCACCCCTTGGGTGGCTCATAGTAATGCAAATGACATAATGCAACTGAATAAACAGGTACACATAACTGAATAAACTCATGTTTGTCACACCTAAAATCTTTTACCCGAAAAACCCATTTTTCGTTAGGATTTTTAATCATTCATTGACCGATGGACTCAAAGCTTGACCCTAAAGTTTTTCATAGTTCTAAACCCACTTTTTATGAAAACAAACCCAGATTTTTAATTTCATTACTTGAAATTACAGTTTTGCCCTTTTTGATCAAAAAACATTTTTTGCCCATAAAAACCGATTTTTCTTTGGAATTTTATTTCTCCATAACCCAATGGACCCAAGACTTGACCCTAAGGTTTTTAATACCTCTAAACCCATTTTTCATGTTAATAAACCCAGATTTTTAGTCCAAACACCTGAAATTACAGATTTGCCCTCTTTTGCTTAAAATACCATTTTTGTCCGAAAAACCGATTTTTCTTTGAAATTTTGTTTATCCATAACCCAATGGACTCAAGACTTGACCCTAAGGTTTTTGATACCTCTAAACCCATTTTTCATAAAAAGAAACCTAGATTTTTAGTCCAAACACCTGAAATTACAGATTTGCCCTTTTTGATCAAAATGCCATTTTTGCACATAAAAACCAATTTTCTTCAAAATTTTAGTTAACCACATTCCAATGGACTCAAGTCTTGACCCCAAGGTTTTTGATACCTCTAAACCCATTTTTCATAAAAAGAAACCCAGATTTTTATTCTAAATACCCAAAAATCCCGAAATGACCATTTTGCCCTTTTATGCCAAAAACCTCATTTTTGTTCTATGTCACCTTTTCTCAAACTCTTCCATGTACTTTCCACTCAAACATACATAGTTTCTCACATCATTTCAACCTCTAGCCATGCTCTAACTTTGCTTTACATTATCACATTATAACAAAATATTTCAAGGCATTAAGCATATAACACATAAACATAAAACACACATAAACATACAAAATCATTCATGAGCTCAAGAGCACTAAAGAATGAGTGAAAGCCTAAGTTACCCACTTCCAAAGAGTCCTTGGTTGGTGGTGTGAGTGTTGACAAGAAGCCTCCAAGGTGTTGGAGCACCACTTGCTTGCTTCCTTAAGAATGAGCTTGATGTGCTTGTGTTCTTGAGGAATGGCTTGAGTTTTCTAGAGAGAACAAGATGAGAGTTCTCCTCTAGATTTTTAGTGAAAGAAATGAGGATGAGATGAGGGAACTTGGGGCTTGTGGGGTTCGGTTTTTAGAGAAGAAAATGGTAGCAAGGATGCTTGTTTTTCCTTAGGAGCAATGTGGTGTTCTTGAAGCTTGCTAGAAGAATGGCTATGGAGTTTTGAAGGAGATGAAAAAATTTTAGAGAGAAATGAAAGAGAGGGTTCAGCCAAGGCTGATTTGAGGGAGAGAAATTTGATAATTTTGGAATTTAATTAAAAAAAGGTGAATAGTGGAAAGTATGGGCTATGATTTGATGAGGTATGGTGAATGACATTTTGGAAGCTTAATTTAAGGGATATTTTTGACCAAAAACTCTAAAAAAAACGTGCAGCCTTCTCTAATCAGCTGAGGAGATTTTAATTTCTCCCAGTCCCGGTTCGCTCGTGTTTTATCGCTCGCAGTCTCGGTGCGTCGCGCATGGTCGTCCGAAAAATATTCCGTTTGAACCGTCGTGATCCTCTAATTCCCACCTACCTAAGGGTATTAATATTTAAAGGTGTTTGTGAATTTCTCTCCGGGAGATTATTTTCACGGACACCGTTTTGCGTGCCAAATTTCATCGGTGAACAACGACTGTTCGGTTGTCTGCCGAATTTTCTACCGCGACACATCAAATTCCTAGGGACATTTTAACTAAAATTTTCCACCTCAATTCTCTAATCATGCTTAGAAAATTAATTAATTATTTATATTTTACGAATATTTTTCTAAGGAAAAATCGGGATGTTACATTCCATCCCCCTTACTGGAATTTCTCCCCGAAATTCCAACGTGGCTAAATCCTCGGGTCCTCCGCTTTCCCACTAAGGCTTTTACCTATCGTCATTCTAACCCAATTGCTCATGTCTACATCTTGCTCCCGTTTACGCACTTTACCTGGCTCTACTCTAAGGCTCACCCAATTCTCCTATGTCCTTCATAACCTGATTTTTCATACTTCTCTAGGTGAGACCTGAATCGCATCCGTTGCTCTTATCCTTACTCCTCCCTAAAGGCTTACGTATTCTACTTCCACACTTCCCCCAACTTTACGTCCTCTCATACACATTTCTCTTAATTCTCTTGTTCTCACACCTACTCACTAAGTCTTTTCCACTGTGCATTTTCACCACTTAGTCTCTCGAGCTTTTACCTTTCCAACAGAATCTGCTCCAATACTCGTACGCTCGTCTCAGTCACTTAAGTCTCTCGTCTCTCTCTCACCTTCGGAAATTATATATATAGGACTGGAAAAAGTCACCTTCTCCCCTAGTTCTGCGAGATGCTTCCTGCTCGGTCCTCTTCCTTTTGTCTCCCTCACTACTTGCTGCGGTCGGGTTTCTTGCTGACCTTTCCAAAATCTAGCACTGGTCCGCCCTCATCGCATAGTCACACACGTCCACGTGAATGACGAACGCATGCACCTCAAGCTTCCAACTTCTAAAAGAGTTCGTACCTTGATTCAATATGCGAAATTTTTGCTAAGGGAAAAGTGGGATGTTACATTCCACCCCCTTAGAAAAATTTCTCCCTCAAAATTCCAACAAGTTCAAGGGTCTCTAGGTTTGAATTCCTATTGCTGACTTATCGTGAACGTGCTCTCCTCTCGTTCTAACAGGGGTCTGGTGGTGTCCCACTACGCTTTCGCTGCGCCTCTCAGCCTTACGACCCCACCCTTGACTCATCGAGCGTCGGTGCAGAATAGGTCTTCAACTATCTGCTCTGCCTCCTATATCTAGTTATGGTCTGCCTCTAGGTCCATAATTCCATCGAATGTAGGGGGGTCTAGCTTTTACAAAATCCGCAGACTTCTGTGCATCATCTTCTTGCAATGTTGGAGCTGGCTAGGATTAGCGTGACTTTAGCTAGTTCGGTTTCTGGTGGTGGCGAACCCTAGTTCTTTAGGGTTGAAGGCTTGGCTAACCGTAACTATCCTTTTGAACTTCACAAATTACTAATGGGAGTCACTGTGGTCCTATTGGCTTGGTGATATTAGTGTTGGCATACCTTATGGTTGTTGGATCCATTGGTTGTTCCAATCCAATCCCTGACTCCTGGGACACGAATGCACTTATATGAGGTGGTAATGATTTGGAATATAGAAATCCTTGGGGTACGCCTGACAGGGATTCTCCGGAGAGTTCCCACAGAGGTCTTTAACAATTAAACCTCAACTCTAAAGAACGAATTAAGAGAAAGGGGGTACTGAGTGGAGACAGATTGGGGAACGGGAGGAATAGAAAAGTTATCATTGTAGTCCTTCGAGGGCTTGCTAGGAATGATTCCCTTACGTTTTCAAGTGCTCACGCTTCCTTGTACGCTTGTTTTCCCACCTCCAAGGGTGTGTCACTTCCCTTTTTTCCTGGTGTACCTTGAAGTTTCCTGGGAAGTAAATCTGACCCTCCAAATTTTGGCAAGAGACGTCCTCGAACCTCGGCGCCTTCTTCTTCTCAGCTATTGCGCCTCCAGTGTTGATGAAAGTTACGTTCTTCTGGAAAGTCGCTGCCGCCCTCCAAGCTTAGGCCTGGTCCCTGACTGTACCTGCAAAAACCTTCAAAGTTCGCGTATCGCCGTGTACCATTCCTCCATGGTTGCATAGCTGAGCAGTTACACTCGCACCGTCTCGGGTTGGCCAGACCCGAGAAGAGTTTGTGTACCTAGGTTCAGACTATACAACTCCGTAGAGTGTACACCGTGATCATGCTCGAAAGCATAGTGCACCTCAGTCCTCAGGCTCACTTGGACCAAACTGCTCTGATACCAACTGTAACACCCCTACTTTCAGCTTACGCTTTAATCGTAACACTGATTATAGGGTTGTTATCTGCTTGGCTGAGGTTACTTTTAGCCCCTACTTTTAGGTTTGAAAATATCTCTTACTCGAAAATACGGACCGTTTTGAAAATTTTCTCACATCCTTACTGGTTTACAAATTTAGAGCCATACGCGTCAATGAATTATACATGAATACGAGCGATAGAGTCTTATCAGACTTAAGCGTTACTATCCTAAAAAGTAGATCTCCAAGATATTTTCTAACATACATATATGTACAATCAATTGGTCCATAATACAACTGGACAATTAAATAATAATATACTTTACATTTACCACACTTAGTCACCAACGGTCTGACTAGACCGTGTGACTGTCACACATTACCCATCACGAATCCCTACCTTGCTTGCTAGCTGATCGGTAGCACTGGTTGCTCCCCTGTGACGTCTCGGCTCGGGCTCCTACTACGGTAGAAGTTCTTGTCCTCGTTCCAAGGTATGCTCTGGTCCTCATAGCGTGTCTCAGGTTCCTGCCTGGAATCATAACGAAGTGGGGGTGAGAACATTACGTCCTTAGTGGGGTCCTTTGGGGAATACCTACTCGTTTCACTTCAATTCCGCCGCTCAGGGGGCCTCTAAGTGTTGACTCATACTAATACCCCTACTGATTATTATCCATACTAGGCCTGAGCAGCTTTATCTAATTACTAGGTGATCGTCGGAGATCTAATCTTGCTTAACCTAGTTATTGAATCTCGAGCTTTCTAACTTAGACCGGCAGGGCCTAGTGATGCTGCATCACGTACCCACGTTCTTCTACTCAAGATGTCACCTCATGGCGTTCGTTACATATAGACATACTTGCACATATATGTATACATACAGCATTCATTAAGAAATCTTTAATGCATGTCTGGGGAAAGGGGTTCTCTTACGCGCCTGTCGCTGCGTCCTTTTCTTTGCTACTGGATGCCCTTACCCCCTTGCTGACTGCGGACCGTCGTCCCTCATACAGCCGCAACCTCTTGCAACCACTCAACTGGTAGAATGGCGGGAGTGTACCCTAGTGATAGCACTGGCAGGCGAGGGTTCACTTGTCCACGTCTGGGGGACAAGATCTCTCTTTTTCTTTCTCTGTCCACGTCTGGGGAATAGTCCTCCGCCACGTCTGGGGGCGTAGTTTGCTCACCACAACTGGGGGTGCGCCTGATGCAACGTCTGGGGGCATATCTTTCTTTCTTCGATCCACGTCTAGGGGATCCTTTCGCCACGTCTGGGGGCGTTAGTTACACCACGTCTGGGGGTGTACTTACTCGTCTTTTAAATGTCATGACATAAAAGCGCAAGCGTTCCTTACTTTCTTTTCTCTCGTCCGGGTGGAAACCCACGTTCAGATCATTATCCGCGTATCATAATCATAACCCAGTCCGTCTCGCACGACTGGGGAGGGGCTTGTCAGGTATGACGTGCCAAGAGAGGGATTCCTATCACATAACTATGTCATAACTTCGGGCTACTCCGACCCTCTGTGGTCGGGGCCCGTCTTTAGACTTAACTGTTTCCCTATACTACATTACCATCTTTGCACATTAATTTATTTAATTCTAGTGATCTATGGTTGCCCTAAGTCCTGTGGCAACACTGCCTCATGATGCATGCACTGCTTGGTACTCATAATCTATTCTTGTTCTCTGCACCCCTTGGGTGGCTCATAGTAATGCAAATGACATAATATAACTGAATAAACTTGTAAACATAAACACATACAACACATTTTATTATCCGAGGACTCCAGAACACAAGGAGTGAGTAAAAGCCTAAGCTATCCTCATACTCTCATGTACACTCATACTCTTGATTTTCCCTCACACTCTTACCATCATAAACTACAAAACTCTAATTTCTCCGACTCCTAGGCCCTCAAAGCCGAATGCCCTCCTAGTCCTTGTACACTCATACACTTGCTTTTCTCTTGTTCTCTTGCTGCCATGCACTCTCAAAACCCTATTTTCATCTTCCTCTAAAACTTCCAACTAAATATTCTCCTATGTTCCCTCCTCCAAAACCGAAATATCCTTTCCCTTGTACCACTCTAAACTCATGTTTGTCCCACATAAAATCTTTTACCCGAAAACCCAATTTCGTTAGAATTTTTAATCAACCGTTGACCGATGGACTCAAAGCTTGACCCTAAAGTTTTTCATAGTTCGGAACCCACTTTTTATGAAAACAAGCCCAGATTTTTAATTTCCTTATCCAAAATTACAGTTATGCCCCCATAAGCCCAAATTTTCATTTTTGTCCGAAAAACCGATTTTTCTTTGGAATTTTATTTCTCCATAACCCAATGGACTCAAGACTTGACCCTAAGGTTTTTAATATCTCTAAACCCATTTTTCATGGTAATAAACCCAGATTTTCAACCCTTTTTCCCGAAATTACAGATTAGCCCTTTTTTGATCAAAATGCCCTTTTTGCCCATAAAACCGATTTCCTTCAAAATTTTAGTTAACCACACTCCAATGGACTCAAGTCTTGACCCCAAGGTTTTTGATATCTCTGAACCCATTTTTCATAAAAAGAAACCCAGATTTTTAGTCTAAATACCCGAAATTGCAGAAATGACCATTTTGCCCTCTTATGCCAAAAACCCCATTTTTGCTCTATGTCACCTTTCCTCAAAACTCTTCCATGTACAACACTAAAAACATTTTTCCCAAGTCCTACCCTCAAAACCGAATCCTCCCTCCTTCTTGTAATACTCTAAAAATCATTATGTTCATGTTAAAACTTTTACCCATACTTATGTACACTCACACTCCAACAAAACACAAGAAACACCACTAGGTTTTTCAAGCACACATCAACATGATATATATAAAAACAATAGTCATACATAGGCCAACTAAGTAGTGACCTCCAAGAGTTACCCACATATTTTTAACAACCAAAAATATATTTATCCTCATCAAATCATTAGCAACACATGCAAGTTCATTTCAAGGCATAAAACACATATTATGTGCATTTTATCACATATTCACAATAACCATAAATAGATCACCAAGGAGGTGATTTATGCATAGTTACCCACTTCTCAAGAAGGTTGATGAAGAGAGTTGGGAGTGAAGTTCCACAAGCCTTGATGTTCCCAAAGCTTTATGTCACCTTTCTCCAAAATGAGCACCTTGCACAATGAAGAGGATGATGATGTTGTTCCTCTTGGTTGTGAGTGTAGGAAAATGAAACTAAGAGGAGGAGACTTTGGGTGTGTGTATTCGGTTCTTGGGAGGTGAATGAGGGTGGCAAGAATGCTTGCTTTCTTGGAGACAAAGTGGTGTTCTTGGAGCTTGGCTTGAGGTGTGGTTATGGAGGCTTGGAGAAGATGAAAATTTCTTTGAGATTTTTGGGGGAGAGCTCGGTTTTGGAGAGCTGAAATGGAGAGAAAATTAATTGATTTTTAGGATTTAATTAAATGTAATGAATAGTGGGAGGTATAGGCATGGGTATGGTTTATAATGTGAGAAGGTATGGTGATGAGATTTTTGGAAGCTTAATTTAAGGGATATTTTTGCCCAAAAACCCCTTCAAAACCGTGCAGCCCTTCACCATGCAGCTGCTGAGATTTTATTTTCTCCCGGTCCCGGTTCGCTCGTGTTTTATCGCTCGTGTTTTGTCGCTCGCAGTCTCGGTGCGTCGCGCACGGTCGTCCGAAAAATATTCCGTTTGAACCGTTGCGATCCTCTAATTCCCACCTACCTAAGGGTATTAATATTTAAAGGTGTTCGTAAATTTCTCTCCGGGAGATTATTTTCATGGACACCGTTTTGCGTGCCAAATTTCATGGCGAACAACGACTGTTCGGTTGTCTGCCGAATTTTCTACCGCGACACATCTAAATTCCTAGGGACATTTTAACTAAAATTTTCCACCTCAATTCTCTATTCATGCTTAGAAATCTAATTAATTATTTATATTTTATGAATATTTTTCTAAGGAAAAATTGGGATGTTACATTCCATCCCCCTTACTGGAATTTCTCCCCGAAATTCCAACGTGGCTAAATCCTCGGGTCCTCCGCTTTCCCACTAAGGCTTTTACCTATCGTCATTCTAACCCTATTGCTCATGTCTACATCTTGCTCCCGTTTACGCACTTTACCTGGCTCTACTGTAAGGCTCACTCAATTCTCCTATGTCCTCCATAACCTAATCTTTCATACTTCTCTAGGTGAGACCTGAATCGCATCTGTTGCTTTTATCCTTACTCCTCCCTAAAGGCTTACGTATTCTACTTCCACACTTCCCCCAACTTTACGTCCTTTCATACACCCTTCTCTTAATTCTCTTGTTCTCACACCTGCTCACTAAGTCTTTTCCACTGTGCATTTTCACCACTTAGTCTCTCGAGCTTTTACCTTTCCAACAGAATCTGCTCCAACATTCGTACACTCGTCTCAGTCACTTAAGTCTCTCGTCTCTCTCTCACCTTCGGAAATTATATCTATAGGACTGGAAAAAGTCACCCTCTCCCCTAGTTCTGCGAGATGCTTCCTGCTCGGTCCTCTTCCTTTTGTCTCTCTCACTACTTGTCGGGTTTCTTGCTGACCTCTCCAAAATCTAGCACTGGTCCGCCCTCATCGTATAGTCACACACGTCCACGTGAATGACGAACGCATGCACCTCAAGCTTCCAACTTCTAAAAGAGTTCGTACCTTGCTAAGGGAAAAGTGGGATGTTACATTACCTGTCTTTTAAATGTCATGACATAAAAGCTCAAGCGCTCCTTACTTTCTTTTCTCTCGTCCGGGTGGAAACCCTTGTTCAGATCATTCTCTGCGTAACATAATCATAACCCAGTCCGTCTCGCATGGCTGGGAGGGGCTTGTCAGGTATGACGTGCCAAGAGAGGGATTTCCTATTTCATAACTATGTCATAACTTCGGGCTACTTCGACCCTCTGTGGTCAGGGCCCGTCTTTAGACTTACTTGTTTTCCTTAATTTAAATTACCATCTTTGCACATTAGTTCATTTAGTTCTAGTGATCCATGGTTGCCCTAACTCCTATGGCAACCCTGCCTCATGATGCATGCACTGCTTGGTGCTCATAATCTGTTCTTGTTCTCTGCACCCTTGGGTGGCTTACAGTAATGCAAATGACATTATAAACTTATCACATAAACTTCTACTGCTAAGTGCTTGTTGGAATATATGGGACCTTGAAAACCCCTTTAGGGAACCACTCAGCAACTCCAGGGAACCTCCGCGGAACCCACTCAGCACCACTCCTGGTGCCCACTCAGCACTCTTCACGTAACCCTCTCAGCAACTCCAGGGATCCTCCGCGGAACCCACTCAGCACCACTCCTGGTGCCCACTCAGCACTCTTCACGTAACCCTCTCAGCAACTACAGGGATCCTCCGCGGAACCCACTCAGCACCACTCCTGGTGCCCACTCAGCACTCTTCACGTAACCCTCTCAGCAACTCCAGGGATCCTCCGCGGAACCCACTCAGCACCACTCCTGGTGCCCACTCAGCACTCTTCACGTAACCCTCTCAGCAACTCCAGGGATCCTCCGCGGAACCCACTCAGCACCACTCCTGGTGCCCACTCAGCACTCTTCACGTAACCCTCTCAGCAACTCCAGGGATCCTCCGCGGAACCCACTCAGCACCACTCCTGGTGCCCACTCAGCACTCTTCACGTAACACTCTCAGCAACTCCAGGGATCCTCCGCGGAACCCACTCAGCACCACTCCTGGTGCCCACTCAGCACTCTTCACGTAACCCTCTCAGCAACTACAGGGATCCTCCGCGGAACCCACTCAGCACCACTCCTGGTGCCCACTCAGCACTCTTCACGTAACCCTCTCAGCAACTACAGGGATCCTCCGCGGAACCCACTCAGCACCACTCCTGGTGCCCACTCAGCACTCTTCACGTAACCCTCTCAGCAACTACAGGGATCCTCCGCGGAACCCACTCAGCACCACTCCTGGTGCCCACTCAGCACTCTTCACGTAACCCTCTCAGCAACTACAGGGATCCTCCGCGGTACCCACTCAGCGCTTACTTCCTTGCTTATTTTCTCTCATGTTCTCACATTCATCCCAAGTTCAAACACCACATATTCCAACAGTACACAAGCAACAACATGAACATCCAAGAATCATAAAACAACGTGAATACAACCAACACAGTTATATTTTCCTAACCTCAATATTTCTAAAAATCCTTCAAGCATATTTAACTCCATATTTTTCTCATAATATTTCTAATTTTTTCTACTCAAAAATACATACATAACATACAGATAAAAATCCCATAGACAGGGGTGATCGGACTACCCACCTGTAGAAAAACCTGGTGGTGGTGAGGGAAGTTTGGAGTGAAGTCCCACAAGCCTTGTTGTTTCCAAAGCTTGAGCTTCTCCTTTCTCCAAGATGAAGAACTTTGAGCAAGGTGGAGGGTGAAGAGGTTGTTCCTCTTGATTTTGGAAGGAAGAAAATGAAACCAAGATGAGGAGACTTGAGGGCTGTGTTTCGATTTGTGGAAGGTGGAAGGAGATGGCAAAAGTGCTTGATCTCTTGGAGACTTGGTGGTGTTCTTTGAGGTTTGGCTTAGAGTGTTTTTATGGAAGATGTGAGAAATGGGATTTTGCTTAGAGTTTTGGGGAAAGAAGTCTCGGTTTTGAGGGCTGATGGTGAGGGAAATTAATTGAATTTTGGGATTTAATAAATTAGATGACTAGTAGAAGGCATGGGCATAGGTATGGCTAGTGATGGGATTTGGTTTAGTGTGTAAGACAAGTAAGGTGATGGTAAGTTTGGAAGCACAATTTAAGGGATTATCTTTGGATAAAATCCCAGCTCTAAACCGTGCAGCCCTTCAGTTCCAGCTACTGAAATTTCACTTCCTTCCCGGTTCTGGTTCGCTCTTGTTTTATCGCTCGCAGTATCGGTGCGTCGCGCACGGTAGTCCAAAAAATATTCCATTTATATCGTCGCGATCCTCTAATTTCCCCCTACCTAAGGGTATTAATATTTAAAGGTGTTTGTGAATTTTTCCCCGAGGAATTATTTTCACGGACACTTTTTGCGTGTCAGAAAATTTCGTCGGCGAACAATGACTGTTCGGTTGTCTGCCGAACTTCAAGCCGCGACACGTCTTATTTCCTAGGGATATTCTACCTATTAGTTTCCCATTTTAATTCCTTAATCATGATTAGAAAATTAATTTAATATTTATGTTTACGATTATTTCCCTAAGGAAAAATCGGGATGTTACAAGTTACATGAGTATATGATGCATGAGTATATGATGATGTATGAGTATGTATGTATGAGTATAGTATAAGGTATGATAAGCTATGTAGTCATCAAGAGAACGCTCGAGACGGCTTATGTAAGTACGCGAATTAAAGATAATGAGCACGAGAACTTAGCTAAGAAAGAGTAGTTCCCCAGTCACATAGTAAAGTAGATAAAGCCGTTCAGGACTTTAGGCCAGATAATAATCAATAGGATGATAGTATGCATGTTCACTTAGAAACACCTGAGCGGCCTGGTTGATAAGTGAGAAAAGAGATCCCCTACGCCAAGGTTAATCACTGAGTAAGACTGTTCTCACCCCCACTCGCTTATGCTTCCAGGAGCAGGCAAAGATCATGAGAGCCAAGAGGAGCCCTATGAGGAGCCGCATGAGGAGCAGTGATGGTATGAGGACAGATGAGTAGAAGACCACTCTTTTTGAGATGTATTTTGATATGTAGTTTAATGTATTTGGCTTGTATATGTAGCTTATTATATTAGACTACTGTTGATGTAAATATTTGTGATGGACCACGTTTGCTTATGTAATTATTTATGTATGAATATCAGTTGTAAGCCAGTAGCTCTATCGGTTGTATTATATGCTTGATTCACGCGCGACTCATATTTTGCAAATAAAGTAACCAACTAAAAAGTTTTAAAAGGGTCCCTATTTTCCTAAACTTGGTATTTTTGAATGATAATAAAGGACTATGAGTAATCCCACCACACGAGCAACAACCTAGTGAGCATTGTGTACTATTCGAGGGTATGCAGTTAGCTAGGGTGTTACAGAGGTTCAAATGGTAACCTTAAGATATTAAGGTAAAAAGGGAGAATCTAAAAGAAATAGAAGGAGTGTGGGATACCAAAGAACTCAGGAATAAGAGAGGATGCCTGGAAATGCTAGCAACGCTGGAGACGTCAGGAAGGTGGAAGTCTGATTCCCTAGGACACGAGTGTCTGTAGAAATTATTCTGTTTAGTTTCTCAAAATTCTGCTGACACTCAAATGATTCCCCTTGCCCCTTAGAATTGGATAGAAAACCTAAAACGTCTGCCAGATGGAAGTCTGTTCACTTTCGGACGATTCAACAGACACTAGAACGACTCCATTTAGCCTGTAGAATTGAGCAGATAGTTCCAAGTCCCTGGAAACCCAACTGGTACCGGGGAAAAGTTTCAAATACCTTAGATTAGTCCCACAACCTCATTCGAAGGACTAGGCGATCGCAGAAATGCAAGCTGAACTGGCGTTCGTCGCCACCAACGCTTAACGACGTGCCCAAGGTATCTGTGGAGAATATAACTCTGAAGAAAAATTCACCAATACCTTGAAGTAATTACACCTCCAGGTAGAGGATAATTAGAGGATCGCGACGGTATAAGCGGAATATTTTTCGGATGACCGTGCGTGTCGCACCGGCACTGCGAACGGCCAAATACGAGCGAAACGGGACTGAGCAGGACCAACATGGGAGATGACCACATGATGAATAAGATTTTTTGGGAAAAAATAATTAAAATAATAGTTACTATTCATTGATGTGACTTGATTTGACTTCATAATTATCCAAACTAATTAAATAATTAGGAAATTAAATTATAATGGCATTTTGGTAATTTTTGCCAAGGGTAAAATGGTAAAATGGGCATTCAGCCTTGGGCTATAAATACCCCCTCCCCAAAACCGAAAATGACATAGAAAAATTGAAACCTTGCCAGAACTCTGTCCGTTTGCCCGATCGACTGCTGTTCGGTCAAACCGAAGACCGAGACACCGCCTGCCCGGAACCCAGTTCACTTCCTTCAGGAATCCCCTAACCCTAACCCACGAAAATCCCTTCAAAAACCCAAGGAAAGCTTGAATAAATTCAGCCAAGAGGAGCTCGGAGGCGTCAAAGCAAGCCAGGAGCCAGCAGGAACCGTCAGAACCGAGGGAAAACCTGATGGCAGGAGCTCTACACTCGAAGGACCGCTCTCCCCCAACTCTCTCATCATCCAATCTGCCTTCAAAGCCTCTAAAGAAGGTGGGTAAACTTGGTTTGCTCATCTCCTTGGAGCTTATTTTTTTGATGATTATGTAACTATGATGATTTATGCTAGAAATGCTATGCTAGGACTTAGGAGATGATTCTGAAGGGTCTTATGACCTGGACTAGATAGGATTTTAAGGGTTGGAAAATGTGTCAAAACCTCAAGAAGGATCCATGGACAAAGGGGGAAAGAAAGCAAGAACAACAAAGATGTAGGTTTCAGCCTCGCCAGGTACCGCTGAGCGGCATCATGAGCCGCTGAGCGGGGATGAACTCCGCTGAGCGAAGAGGACAGAAAATAATTTGTTTGACACATGGACTCTAGGGCGCTGAGCGGCCATCAGGCACCGCTGAGCGGCCTAGGGCTGAAACCTAAGGATAAGGATGGAAAATATTTTTGAAGTGTGAAAACTTTCAGGGACCGCTGAACGGACCACATGGGCGCTGAGCGGCCTAAAACTTAACCATTTTTACGAAAAAAGGTTTATGAAGGTTGTCCTGGACGCACATTTCCAACACTTATTAAGCTGACTGATATGCATGAAGTACATTTATGATGAGTGCATGAAGTATGTTTATGATGAATGCATGAAGTATGTGTATGATGAGTGCATGAAGTATGTTTATGATGATGGATGATGAACATTGCATAAGGTATGTTTAGCAGGATGTATGTAGATCATTTCATGAGGCATGTTTATGATGATGTATGATGAACATTGCATGAGGTATGTTTAGGAGGATGTATGTAGATCATTTCATGAGGCATGTTTATGATGATGGATGTGGAACATTGAATGGAGATGATTTATGAGTAGAATGATTATAATGTCATGCATCATGAGGACAGGGTTGTCATTTAAGTGTTAGGTCGACCTTAGAGAACTAGAGGTAATCACCTAATATGTAAAGATTATACTTGATCACTAGGGAATAAGTATGTAGTTATATGATAGGAATCCTTTCTCTTGGCACGTCTACGGACACGCCCCTCACCAGTCCCAAAAGGGTGGATTGGTCAATGATGCTACCTCACCAGTCCCAAAAGGGTGGACCGGTTAATGAGGTTAATGGCATGATGATCAGATATGATGAATGAGAAAGGGTGACGTCACACCTAAATTATGAGTATGATGATGAGATATGAGTCCACGCTTGGTCACGTCAAAAGGGTACGGACCCCCACCTCCCTACTTGTAGGAAGGGTAGCCCACTTGATTGGCGGCGATGGACACTAGACCCCATCAGTGGTTAGTGAAACACCCTAGCTAACTGTTTACTCGTACGTAGTAAACAATGCTCACTAGGTTGTTTTCTACCTGGTCGGAATACCTTAGTCCATAGTTATCTTTCGAAAATAGTTGCTTAAGAAAATAGGGACCAATTTTAAACTTTTCCTTTGCCTCGTCTATTTAATAAAATAGAGCCATGCGTCAGAAAGAACAAATATAGCAAGCAGTAAAGACCTTAGGCTTAACAGATAACTGTCTAATCATACTAAAGCATACAATATACACCCAGCTGGTCCATCAGAACAGTCATGTAGTTATTATAATCAATAATATACAAGTAACATGTTTAATACATCACATACATAACATTAACCTATAAGGGCTAACTGTGGCATCTCCCAATTTACTCCTAACAGAGTAATAACTACTGCTGTCTCGGGTGTCCCTGTCTGGTTCTGACCACCTCATAGCTCCTTGGCCAGTTCGGCATCATCCTCGTAGTATGAGTCATCACCTGTTCCTGAAGTCATAGGGTAGTGGGGGTGAGAACGGTAGGTTCTCAGTGGAAATAACTCTAGTACCTGTATCTTGCGGTTCATTAGGTCGGACTTCAGGCC
>QANU01068870.1:304586-366798 GCA_003254905.1 Nissolia schottii | reverse complement strand
TGAGTCATTAGTGACAGGCTTATCCGCCAGTAGTTAAAAGTGTTATCATTAGATGAAATTTCGCTGCATCATTAAATTTTATTTGCAATATCAACGGTTTTTTTTTTCCAGTGATAAGATTGAAAATGCATAGCAGCATGCCAAGTGTTTGGTGTATACGAGGTGTATACGACGACCTACAAGAATTCAAAGTTGTGATGTTGGACGCTGAGACCATGAGTTGCAATAATGGCTGAAATGAATCAACATGGACTCTTTAAATTCTCTTCAAATTTTGTTCATCTCATTTTGCAATAAATGGAGTCTTATTACTTGCTGCAATAAAACTCCCTACTCTTAAAACAATTAGTATTGGAAATTGTAGAGTTGAAGTTTTTGCCACTTCATTTCGAGCATTTCCCTCAATTAGAAAATTTGTTGGTTGAAGGGATATGATCGCGGCATTCAAAACTCTCTAATTTCTTGATGGTTATCATATTGTACTATAGCATTTGCTGAAATGTGCGGCAAATTAAATATTAAGTAAGAACTTCAATGAGGAACATGTATAGACAGAGTGTAGAAAGCAGCTTGTTATAACATATAAATGCAATTTTTTCAATAATTTGGATTTGGATAGTAAAATCATTTATTCTGATCTAGTATAGTTTCATATGGAACTCCTCAGCTAGTATTCTCTCCTATATAACCTCTCTAACTTTTGATGGCAATATATATGAAGATGCAAACGGATTTTGTTAATTAAAAATGTCAATCAACTCAAGACTTAATTTAAAATTTAGGCATTAGTGTAGGTAATCAAGCTAATTCAAGATAGTAACATAACTAATTATTGCTCTTATATAATATTTAAGACAGGCAACCACTTCAAAATAATAATATTGTGAAAAGATTAGTCACTTATTCTGTTAATAGATATCTTAGTTGAAACCAAAAAAGAAATTTACAACTTCATGTAAGTTGTGATTTTCCAATTAAACAGTTCATGGAAACAACGATCTTGAAATTTATGATTATCACATTGTAAATAAGGTTAAGAACGAGACACATACCCGGATCCATTGTCGTGACTGGATGGAATTGAAAAATTCTTTTCCCCTCTCTTCTTTCAATCCTTACAACCCCTTCTGATGGTGAGAAGAGCGGCAGACCTCAAACCTTAATGTTTTCTGAATTCTTTGGAATCCTTAAAACACTCGCGTACCTTTCTTTGAGTAAAGCCATCTTAATTATATGGGAGAGGGGAGGGTCGGTTTTACTAAAATACCCCCCCACTAACTCTATCATATCTTATAGAATCAATTGCCATCATCTTGATTCCCTTTAATTAAAGTTAGTATCACTATAAGATACATGGACCATATCTTTATAAGATTATGAAATAATCTTACAATCTCCCACTTGGTCCATGTGACGACTTGAAGATCCAATAACTATAAGCGCGCACTTTACATTGGAGAACTCAAGCCATCATCTTTCATTGAATTGAGCTGGTTGAATCATAGCAGTCAATGCCAATAAGAAACAACATGTTTCCTTCCATGCATCACAAGCAACTCAACCCAAATAACTTTAATCAAGGTACATTATGACCTTTGACTTTAATGTCCATAACATGTTATTACACAGAACAATACATGTACATAATACGATATGAATAACAAATAAATAAGGCAGAAACATAACTTTAATTGAATTCACAAGTGTCATAACAATACGAGCAAGATCCACACATATGTATACATATCAAGCTAACAAGGACTTATCAATAATGCCCATACCTTTACCATGACCAGAAAACATTTTGGGCGGCAACCCTTTAGTTAGCAGATCTGCTATCTCCAGTACCAATATGCTCAATTGACACTTTTTGTTTCTGCACTTTTTCCATAACTAACAAGTACTTTAAATCCATGTGTTTTGCACCATTAGAATACTTGTCATTCTTCGAGAAGAAGACAACTACGGAATTGTCACAATAATTCTTAGCGGCCTAGTTATGCTGTCGATAATACTAAGCCCTAAAACAAAATTCCACAACCATAATGCATGAACTGTGACCTCAAAGCATGCCACAACTTCAGCTTCCATAGTAGAAGTAGCGATGATAGACTCTTTCCCACTTTTCCATGAACAGCCCCTCCAGCTAGTGGAAGGACATAACCAAATGTGGATTCCCTGAAGTCTATACACCCTGCATAGTTTGAATCTGAGCAGCCAACTACTTTAAGGCTATTTGATTTTCTGTAAGTGAGCATGTAATCCTTGGTGTCTTGCAAGTACCTAAGGACCTTCTTTGCAGCTTTCCAGTGGTCTATTCTGGGATTACTTTAATGTCGGCTCAACATTCCAACAGCAAAACTTATATCTGGTCAAGTGCATGTTTGAGCGTACATTAAGCTCCCAACCACAGAATCATAAGGAATACACTCCATTTCCTTACGTTCCAATTCATTTTGGGACTCTACATTTGGCTAAACTTATCTCCCTCCTGGATTGGAACTATTCCTAAAGAGCAACTTTCCATTCTAAATCTCTCTAACCCTTTATTGATATAGCCTTTCGGAATTTCAATACTCCTTGTGATCTTTCACGGAATATTTCTATTCCTATCACATAGGATGTCTCACCCATATCTTTCATTTTAAACTTGTTAGAGAGAAATCTCTTTACATCATATAACAAGCCAACGACATTCGCAGCAAGAAGAACATCGTCAACATACAGAACTATAATAAACTTGCTCCCACTAACCTTCATGTAGATACACTGATTAACAGTGTTCTCTACAAAACCGTATGACAAAATAGTATCATTGAACTTAAGATACCACTGTCGAGAAGTTTGTTTTAATCCATATATTGACTTCTTTAATTTACACACCAAGTTTTATTTTCCTGTGGTCAAGAACCGTTCGGGTTGGTCTATATAAACCTCTTATTTCAAGTCACCATTAAGAAAGGCGGTCTTTACATCCATTTGGTGAAGCTCTAGGTCATAATGAGCCACCAAAACCATAACAATTCTCAAAGAGTCCTTCTTGGAAAACAGGGAGAAGGTCTCTTTGTAGTCAATGCCGTTCTTTTGAGTGTAACCTTTGGCGACAAGTCTAACCTTATGTCTTTCAATGTTGCCTTTTGAGTCTAGTTTGGTCTTAAAGACCCATTTACAACCAATTCGCTTTGAACCTTCCGGCAACTCGGCTAGATTCCAAACCTTATTGTCATCCATTGATTTCAACTCTTCTTTCATAGCATTGAGCCACTTTTTAGAATTGCCACATTCCATGGCTTGCTTGAATGAGACTGGATCTTTATCGATGCTTAAGTCACATTCATGCTCAAGTGAATAAACCATATAGTCATCTGAAATAGCTGGTCTTTTCTGCCTTTCAGACTTTCTTAAAGGTACTACTTGCTGTTCATCCACCATTTGCTCATTAGTGACTTGCACATTATTGGTTGGTTCATTATCCATATGTTCATCTTGTGGGATTGGAACATTGATTTGTTTCCCTGGAATGTTGTGTGACTATGATACAACAAAAGGTACAACAACCTGAGGAGAAACACTAGGTGTAGGGATTTCTACACGGTTCTCTGGAATATCCACTTTTCGTGATTCCTCACTCCCACTAAACTGACCATTTTCAGGGAACCTACCATTAACAGACTCAACTATTCTCATACTATGATCAGGGCAATAAAATATGTACCCCTTTGACTTTTTAGGATAGCCGATGAAATGACCACTGAAGGTTCTTGCATCAAGCTTCCTTTCGTGTGGATTATATACCCTTACTTCTACCGGGCAACCCCAAACATGAAGGTGCCTCAAACTGGGTATCCTTCTTGTCCACAGTTCATAAGGAGTCTTAGGAACTGCCTTACTAGGAACCATGTTAAGCAGATACGCAGCGGATCTTAATGCATATATCCACAACGATGGAGGTACATTACTATGATTTATCATGCTCCTAACCATTTCCATAAGAGTACGATTCCACCTTTCAGCTACACCATTTTGCTGTGGTGTATCGGGCATTGTGTACTGTGCACATATGCCCCAACTTTTGAGGAACTTTGCAAATGGACTAGGACATTGTCCTCTTTCATTGAACTTCCCATAATATTCACCACCTCTATCAGACCTCACAACCTTTACCTTTCTATCCAACTGCCTTTCCACCTCATTAATGAACGTCGCAAGGACGTCCACTGATTGAGACTTTTCATGCAGTAGATACAAATAACAATAACGTGAGAAGTCATCAATAAAAGTGATGAAATACCTTTCACCATCCCAAGATGGAGTGTCAAAGGGACCACATATGTCAGTGTGTACCAACTCAAGGAGTTGACTACTTCTTGTGGCCGGGCCTTTTTGGTATATGCTTGGTTTGCTTGCCTTTAATGCAATCCACACATACATCCAGTCATCAAAATCCAATTGAGGTAAGATTTCACTTTTTAATAACCTCAACATCCTTTCTTTGGAAATGTGACCTAACCTTTGATGCCATAAGAAAGCAGAATTCTCATTACGTGCAATATCTTGAAATGTGAGACTGGAGAGAATGATTGATAGGTGTATTTTGTACCCTATTTTATTATTCTATAATTGAACATTGTATATTAAAAAATGTGTAATTTTAATGCTTAATTAATATGTTTTGCACATTATCCTCTTTTGTGAGAAATTGAGAAAAATGCAATTTTAAGCATTACTTTATCTTAGAATTTAATGTGTAGATTTCTTTTGTTCTTTTTTAGTTTTCTATTTTTATTGCAGAAAATAAATTGTCAAGAGGATCATTGAGGATTTGAAGGAGATTTGATAAGATATAAATTTCAAAGAAGAGATTTGAAGAGAAGATTGAGACCAATAAATTCAAGATTAAATTCAAATTCAAAAAGATTTGGTCAAAGATTTGCTGAGGATTTTTAATGCTGACTTTGCCACGGATTTTGCGCCAGGATGGAGATTGAATCTCGATTTGACCTCAACTACAAAGTTGTAGATCTATCTCTTAGCTTTAATTGGAGATTTGAATCACCTCAATCCGATATCTGTAGCCGAAGTTATCACGATTTCACTGACTGCTGTGCAAAAAGTGCGAGAATTACTTCCACTTTTAGCCAATCCTCTACAAATAAATATCCTCTCTCAACAACTTCAAGGAAACTTCAGACTCAACCTCCACTTTTATTTTCTGCACTTTTCTCTTTTATTTTATGGCACTTTAGGTTTATGTTAGTAGTGCTTAGTTCTTAGTTATTCAAAGATTGTTGGAGCGCTCGCATTGACAACGCAAGCTCCCAACTATTTGCGAATTCCTTCCATTCTCTAATTCAGGTTTTGTTATTTTAATTCTCCGTTATTTTCCACTCTCTTCTTCTATTTATTTATTATGAGTTTTTATCCTCCATCCATGGAGGAGTAGTTTCTTAATATCTTGCATGCGGTAATTCTAGATTAGGATTAATTCGAGGTCTTGTGCTTAATGTTTATTCATGATTTGTTCCGCCCTTGATTGGTAATATAGCGATTGCATGTTATTGGTTAGGGTTAATTCTAGGTTGATAGATCTTGACGATTGTAGGATTTATTGATTTAGGATTTGGGAACTTTTTGGGAAACTAATTAGATTTAATTAGGTTGTGCAATTGGAACATAATTGATATAGGTTTTTAATGCTGAGATCTTAGTTTTAATTCCTATATTGATAAATGCTTAGGGGATTGACGATCGTAGTCTCTTAGGTGAATTGCGTATTAGTTAGAGATTTCAACTAATAAACAACATCCCCTTATGAATAATTAATTAGGAACCAATGACAATTAATCCTTGATCTAGAAACACCGTATGCAGGATATTGTTTTTTTTATCATTGTTAACTTACTTTTATTTTGCTTTATTTTTGTTCATCAATCCAAACCCCCCCTTTTTAATTGCAATTTCAATTGGTTCTAATTGCTTCCTTGAGAGACGACCTAGGTTAGCCCCTTTTACTACGGTTTTGGGGTTGATTTAGTTTGATAAATTATTATTTGATTGCGCACTGAAATTAACGACGTTTTAGTGTGTGTCAATGATCCTTCATCTTCTTTAACCTCCCTTCCTCTTCAACCAACATGGCCTTAATTTCCTAAAATTCCATTTCTTAATGGTGTTGTAATTCACTTAGAACTGGCCAAACTCAAGAGGAAGTGAGTTCATTATGAACTGTACTAGAAAGGACTCACTCACATCCATGCCCATTGATTTCAGTTTTGCTGATAAATTTTCCATTCCAGTCAAATGATCATGAATGAGTTGTGACCAATCAAATTTCTGGTTCGCCAACTCATTCATCAAGCTGCTCACAATGGACTTGTCAGTAATGTCCGATTGAGAGTATTCCTTAATCTTTGCCATGAATGCCTTAGCATCTTATGTCTTAGGCATGGATGGTTTAACATTATCAGTCAATGTTATTCTCATCAAGTTCACACTCAGCCGGTTAGACTTGTCCCAAGCATGATAGAAGTTTTTATCCTCTTCTAAACTAGTTTCAGTAATGGCTGCGATTTTATCCATTATTAATGCGAGGTCCAAATCCATAAAGCCCAAATGGAAGTGGATTTGTTTAGACCGCTCATCATAATTCAACCCATTGAACATGACAATACCATTAACTGCACCATACACGTTCACGAAAATCGCAAAATTTTACACAAACTCATACATTAATGCTTCGAGTAACTTTAATAGATTCAAACAACAACTTTCATTTATGTATCTAAGTTCACCTTTGGGTGATACTTAAATCCATAATTTCAAAATATAATATATATCAACCACACTCAAGCCAACATGTATGTTATCTTTGGATATACAAACACGTCCAACAAGTATGTCAATATGTCACCATAATATCATTAATTATAAGCAATGGTTCACCTTTGGGTAACCTTCTATCATAATAATTAATGATTCCTTTATTTAATTGTGAATAATCACAAAATAAATTTACTAAACATTGACCTCTTACAGTTATGTCAATATGTCACCATAATACCATTAATTATAAGCAATGTTTCACCTTTGGGCAACCTTCTAGCATAATAATTAATAATTTCTTTATTTAATTGCGAATAATCACAAAATGAATTTACTAAATATTGACCTCTTACAGTTATGTCAATATGTCACCATAATATCATTAATTATAAGCAATGGTTCACCTTTGGGTAACCTTCTATCATAATAATTAATGATTCCTTTATTTAATTGTGAATAATCACAAAATAAATTTATTAAATATTGACCTCTTACAGTTATGTCAATATGTCACTATAATATCATTAATTATAAGCAATGGTTCACCTTTGGGCAACCTCCTAGCATAATAATTAATGATTGCTTTATTTAATTTTGAATAGTCACAAAATAAATTTATTAATCATTAACTTGTTACAGTTAATTTCCATACTGGCTAAAATATTAATTTCTAGCCCAAAATTTTATTGGCTCATCATTAATTTTGTTTGCATTTCACAAAACAAAATGACCTCATTTAGCAAGACAATGACATAGGCAAAAAATATTTGATTTAATCCATTTATATCAAAACAAAAAAGACTTGATCTTTTATTTGCCCACTTTCTTTAAAATTGACCCAAAATTAAATAAAAACACGGGCCCATTCTTTTAAGAAAATTGATTGGACCAAAAACAATTGTTTTATGGTTTGCTGGGAGAAAAATAATCTTTAGAGGCCCATACAAAAATGAAATAATAAAAAGTGTTAAAGCCTTAAGTTGTCCGTTTTGTTGTCGGCCCAAATGCAAATCTTCAACATAAGTTTCAGCCTCATTACACAAAACAAAAAAGCTTGTTTTGACCAAAAATGGCATCTGTAACCGTGTTTGCATTTCACAAAACGCCTGAAGAAGAAGAAGTGAAGCAAGGCGGCGCCATGGTGGAGCACCAGATCACGGCGCACATCACGGCGGAGACCGCGGCAGCAACAAACGTCGCCAACCACGCACCACCAGCAACAGCCGCCGCCGACCACCCACGCCGCTCCTTCCGCTGCAGCGCCTCTCCGTCATCCGCAGCTGCGGCGGCGCCATGAGCAGGAAGCCCCTCCGCGCTTCCCCACCCCCGCGTAAATAACGGCAGCCGCGGGACAACCAACCTGCATGGGCATTCGCGGCGGCAACCTGCGGAAAAACCAAACAACAAAGCGCAGCGTGCGGCGGGAGCAAACCCACCGTCGCCTTTCGCCGCCACATAGTCCGCAACGCTATCATTAACAGCAGCGTGAAACGCTGCCACGGAGCCTGCTGTGTTGCCGTGGAAGTTCATCCCTTCAGCCGCACACCCAGCCGCAAATGCTTCCCGGAGCTCGCGGCAGAACCTCATGTTCCGCGGGGCACATGGAGAGGTAGTGAACAGTGATGTTCATAAATTCCCATATGAAGCATTATGGACGAAAACATTATATTCCCAATTCCCAAATTAGGGTTCAGAATTTTGGTGAAAAACATATAAATAGCAAACAAAACATTATATTCCCAAATTCCCAATTCTCAAAAATTAGGGTTCATTACATTTGGGAAAAATTTGAATAAACAAATAAATAATACAATTTTTTGGATAATCATAAATTTCACCAAGAGCTCTGATATCAGATGTAAGTTGTGATTTTTCAATTAAACAGTTCATGGAAACAACGATCTTGAAATTTATGATTATCACATTGTAAATAAGGTTAAGAAGACACATACCCGGATCCATTGTCGTGACTGGATGGAATTGACAAATTCTTTTCTCCTCTCTTCTTTCAATCCTTACAACCCCTTCTGATGGTGAGAAGAGCGGCAGACCTCAAACCTTAATGTTTTCTGAATTCTTTGGAATCCTTAAAACACTCGTGTACCTTTCTTTGAATAAAGCCATCTTAATTATAAGGGAGAAGGGAGGGTCGGTTTTACTAAAATACCCCCCACTAACTCTATCATATCTTATAGAATCAATTGCCATCATCTTGATTCCTTTTAATTAGAGTTAGTATCACTATAAGATACATGGACCGTATTCCTTCGAATATTTGTGACTAATTTATTAGAATATACTAGTAACAAACAATGGGTACCACCAAGATCTGTTATCATTCTTAAAGGTAATAGTGAAAGAAAATATTGGAATCGGGCTTTCTTATGCAATTTATATATCCTTTTCTTAAGTTTGAAAAATACCATGAGTATAGCCTTTAAAGGTACTTGCTTTCCTTTTATTTCGGAATGTATCATTTGCACGCAAAGCAGTCTAGGTGCCCTTGTTTAGGTTTTATTAAGAAACAAATTATTTTTAAGTGAAAAACATATTAAAAACTTACTCCCTCCGTTTCATAGTAGTAGTTCTTTTCATTATTTTAGGTTTATTCATAACTTAATGAAGGATTTTTATCTCTTTTGCCACCCCTGTTAAAAGAAATTACCAAAATACCATCGTTTTCGAACATTTTACCAAACTACCACGGTTTGGGTTGACTGGGCATCCGCGGACCGCGTGGCATGCCACGCAGGATTCGCCAACGGGACTGGTGAATTCGTGTTGAATTCGCCAACACGGTTGGCGAATTTAGTATAACCAAAATGGTTGGCGAATTCAACACGAATTCGCCAGGCCCGTTGGCGAATCCTACCTACCGCAGCCTGTTTGGTTATCTAAGCTTTAGCTTTGTTCTAATTCTCCCAAATACATTATAGATTGGTATTTATACAACCAAATTCTACAAATAAATATTAATATTAATAAAATATATATAAATTTATAAAATATTACAGCAAATTCGTATTCCCATGTAATGCATTTGGGTTTAGGGAAATACTTTTTAATGTTTTATTTTAAAAATTACGACAACAATATTTCTTATAATTTTAATTATAAAAAAAGAATAGACATGTCACACAACTAGGAGCCTATGAGCTTGTGTCCTATCCTCTCCAACTCAATCTCGTAAACCCTCTGCTTGGCTTGTACACCCTCATGGCGTGCTGCACGTCGTCTAAATCAAACATATTACAAGAATATATAAAATAATGTTCTTGCAGTATAAACATAAGTTTGTCCATATCAACGTGCATGAGATCAGTTTGTCCACTACACACAACAAAACAATTAAGCATTGTGTATTATTCGTAGCTTTTTAGAATTGAACTTGTCCCAAAAATTAAGCTACCTTGTTTTTAAGAATATTAATATTTTATAAATTTATATATATATTATTAATATTAATATTTATTTGTAGAATTTGGTTGTATAAATACCAATTTATAATGTATTTGGGAGAACTAGAACAAAACTTATGTATTTCAAAAGCTTATGTAGTTGGGAGAAGTAGAACAAAGCTAAAGCTTATGTATTTCAAAAGTTTTAGTTTCACATTGGTTAGTTCACAAACATTTTAGGTGTTTATATACCTTTATTAGTTGTTGTATTAGTAAAAATAGTTGAGAATGGAGTTGGGTCTCGCGCGCATGAGTCCAAGTTGTGTGGGCTCCCCCCCCCCCGCGCGCACGATTTTTCGCATAGTGAGGTGATAAAAAATCCCTTAATGAATCTAACACATTTATGTCCTGAAAAAAGTAAAAGAGACTTATTATGGAACGCATAGAGTAAAACATGCTAATAGATAGGGACCACGTTGACCCTTTCTTATATTGAGGGACCAATCTGAGTATCGGTTAAAGGCTAACGCTCTAAGTAGAGCATTACCCCCCCCCTTTTGTGAACCCATGGTATGCACCTAACCCCTTCCCTATGCCTACAGGAAGTAATATGTTCTTGACCACAAAATGTCTGCTTTCCATTCTGATATATGAAAATCCCAAAATCAAATATGATACCCTTTTATAAAAATAATGTATTATAGAAACGACATATTTTTTTTAATCTAAGCTTAAATAGCACATAATTATTTGCCATTTTTTCTGCCATCGAGGTGTGAATTGTGGAGAACAGATCCTTTTCTTCGTTTAGTTAACAAAAACTGGTTGCTTCTTGGGAGGTTAACGGATTGAAACCCCTTTCCCCTTCTTCTATATATAACATAGCATATATATCACAAGTAAGCCCCATCTCATACTCTGATATTCACCTACAATAGTTTTGTTAATTCGGTGTTCAACATATAATAATACGGACCCGCACAGGTGGATATTTTGGTGGTGCACCAAATATATATATATATACACACACACATTCCTAATTAGAGTCAACTTTCCACTTTCCTCTCTTAAACTGCTGATGGCATTCCCATATTATTGTTTACTTTCATGTGAGCATCTCAAACACTGATCATTAATTAGCATCTCTTCTTCAATCAAAGGCTACTACATTTCTGATTTCTCTCGAGGCTGCTTATTTAATTCGGTAAGCATTTCCAAACGTTAACTCTTGCTAACTAATTTTTATTTTTATTTTTTATTTTGAATTATTTTATGAAGAGAACTCAATATGAGGATAGCGACTTGTCTTATTTGGGAACTGGGGTCTATTTCTCAGGATATTTTTACTTAGTAGTGTTTTTTTTAAGGCGTGCAATGCACGGAAAATAAAGAACATTTACAATTATTAAAATAAAAAGTTATATTCATAAAGAAATTATTTTATTAACATCAAGTATTTTACACAATATTAGCCAATAATTAATAAATTTAAACTTTTTAAATGCTGCTGCATATTAATTCTATGGTGGAGTATATATTTAGTAATGTTAGGAAAATTTTTAGTGAAACCCAATATTTCAATTTCTTTGCACCGACCATTGTAAAATAACTCAACATTATAGCAAAAACTAAAAAAAATAAATTAAATTATGATGTGTAGTTTATAATCGTGGGTAGTTTACTTACCATGGTTTGACAACATTCTAAATTTATAATAGTGGGTAGTTTATTTACCATGCATAGAAATCAATCTCAAAACATAAATAAATAAAATAACATTTGACTAACTTTCATGTAACTTACTAAATTACAAAGTAAATCAAATATCTAAATATTAAATACTAAAGTTATTAATTTTCTTACATGTTTTATGTTAATGAAATGGTATGGCTCTTTCCAAATGCTTTTGAAAAAAATTCAATGGAAAAGATGTTATCATTGCTCACAATTTTCAATTCACACCTAAAAGACCAATGTCTCCGTAAATTTCATTCTCAAATTAATTAAGAACTTCAAAATGAAAATAAGAAAATTTCGTACTCAAAATATATTTTTTTAAAAGAAGAACTTTGTGCGTGAAAATATTGGAAGAGAAGGAAATAGATGCATACCCAGATAATGAATTGTGAATAAGTGGTTTTTCACATGCTCAAAAGGGTAAATACCATCTTCTATAAATTTTTGTATTTTGATAATATTTTATAATTAAATTCATCAAATTTTGTCTCCATGTTATGATTTAATGTGATAAATTAATACTTTTTAAAATAATATTTGTGGAGAGATGCATTATGAAATCAAATGGTCCGTAAACCTCTAAATTTTTTTGTAGATTGACTCTTTTAAAGGTTTCACTAATGAAAAGTTTAGAACATAAAAAAATGATAATAAATTTCGACGAATTTAGTTTTAAAATTTGTTAAAAATAAAAAATACTAAAAATTTATATTTATCTCATGAAGCAAGTAGAAAACCACTTGTGGAAAATTTNTTCAATTTCTTTGCACCGACCATTGTAAAATAACTCAACATTATAGCAAAAACTAAAAAAAATAAATTAAATTATGATGTGTAGTTTATAATCGTGGGTAGTTTACTTACCATGGTTTGACAACATTCTAAATTTATAATAGTGGGTAGTTTATTTACCATGCATAGAAATCAATCTCAAAACATAAATAAATAAAATAACATTTGACTAACTTTCATGTAACTTACTAAATTACAAAGTAAATCAAATATCTAAATATAAAATACTAAAGTTATTAATTTTCTTACATGTTTTATGTTAATGAAATGGTATGGCTCTTTCCAAATGCTTTTGAAAAAAATTCAATGGAAAAGATCGATGTTATCATTGCTCACAATTTTCAATTCACACCTAAAAGACAAATGTCTCCGTAAATTTCATTCTCAAATTAATTAAGAACTTCAAAATGAAAATAAGAAAATTTCGTACTCAAAATATATTTTTTTAAAAGAAGAACTATGTGCGTGAAAATATTGGAAGAGAAGGAAATAGATGCATACCCAAATAATGAATTGTGAATAAGTGGTTTTTCACATGCTCAAAAGGGTAAATACCATCTTCTATTAATTTTTGTATTTTGATAATATTTTATAATTAAATTCATCAAATTTTGTCTCCATGTTATGATTTAATGTGATAAATTAATACTTTTTAAAATAATATTTGTGGAGAGATGCATTATGAAATCAAATGGTCCGTAAACCTCTAAATTTTTTTGTAGATTGACTCTTTTAAAGGTTTCACTAATGAAAAGTTTAGAACATAAAAAAATGATAATAAATTTCGACGAATTTAGTTTTAAAATTTGTTAAAAATAAAAAATACTAAAAATTTATATTTATCTCATGAAGCAAGTAGAAAACCACTTGTGGAAAATTTGATGCATCGGTATTGTCTTGTGAATCTCCATCATAATCCTATTTCTATCCAATAATTACAAAGTTAAAAAAGAAAAAGGGGAAAAACAAAACTCCTCCAATAACACAAAGCAAAGATAAGGAAAAAGAAGTTGAAATGAAAACAATGAGAGGGAATGAGTGTGACAATTCTAATTTTTCAAGCATGAGAGGAGTAAGAGAAAGAAATCTCTTTGCAGAAAATATAGAGAAAAGGAATGAGAGGGCAAAAAAAGATCAAAGGTGAGTAGAATGATCAAACGTAATAGTGCATGAAAAAGAATGAAAGAGAGGTGTTGTATTAAAGTGTCACATATTTAAATTTTAAAGCTTTTAAATTAATAATGTTTAATGCTAGTCATTTCAGCATTTATTTAGGGTTATGACAGTTTTTACTCAACATATTTCACTAAAATGCGGGAGAAATTATTGATTGAATCATGCTAATACATTTTTTTAATAAAATGATTAGATTAGATATGATTGGATTTTAAAATCTTTTTTTTTAAAAAATAACATCTACACCCCCTAAATTTTTAGTAGATATCTTAAACTTTTAAATATTTCAATTTACCTCTTAAATTTTCAGTCATTAGTAAATAGTTATCATCAACCATCAAATCTCTTAATTATATTCTTAAACTTTAACTCACTTAAAAAGAATTACAAAAGGTTATAAAATTTTTAATTGATTTCTTAATACAATAATTTTTAAAACATTGCTCTTACTAAATGACTTAACAAGATTTATGAGTATTAAGTATCAAAATTTTAACCATTTTTTAAAACAAGATTTTTATTTATTTTTCTATCTAATGTTTTTTTATACAAATATTAATATTTTTCTAAAAAAATAAAATAAATTATGTGAAAAAAATAATTTAATTTACTTTGATATTACTTGTTAAGAATGAGAAAAAATACGTGACTATTCTAATTTTATGGTTAAATACGTTTTAACTTTTTAACCTATTAATATATTATTAAATAATATTTAATGAGATAACAAAAGAGAAATTAAGAAAAAAATAAGTAAACATTTTATCGCATAACACTCAGATTTTGACATGTCGACATTCTCTAACATTTCAATATATTAGTATATTAAAAATAATTTCACATAAGGTTTAACAATAAAAATTATTGTAGTTTAAAGATTTAATTGAAATTGTTAATGACTAGCGGTAGCTATTTAAAAGTGAGTGAAAGTTTAACAGTTAAATTGAAAGGTTTAGAAATTTGAGATGCTTACTTGCAATCAGGGCTGTCAAAATGAATCCGACCCTCGAGCCCAGCTCGTTTACCCGATTAAATAGACGGATTTAATGTATAAAATGCAACCCGTAAATAGCAAAATCTTGTTCATGCATGACCCGTTTAACCCATGGGCCAATTGGCCCGTTTAATATTAACATAGATAAACTTCGCAGACTAACCCGTTTATCCACATAAATGGATGGACCAAATATATAAAAATCGACCCGGGAATAGTAAAAGTCCGTTAGGGCTCGACCTGCTTAGGCCCACGGGTTAGCCAAATCGAGCCTAAACGGGTCAGGCTAGCCCATTGGACAGCCCTACTTGCAATTGAGTGAATGTTTAGGAGTTGTAGATTATTTACCTAATTTTTTTCCCCCTAAAATAGTTTATCCACAATTAGTCAATTAGTCAACTGAGTAAATTTCTCATGTTGTTTTTTTAATATATATATATATATATATATATATGGTATTTATGCTTGTTTTCGGTTTTCCAATTTCCTATAACTTTATGAATTATTATTTTTTAATTTTTTATATATAATTTCTCTTTTTTCTGTACATATAATAATTCTCTTTAACTACAGATATATACTTAATATTTTAATTATTATTATTTATTTTTTTAATTAATGAAATTTATTATTCTTATGCATTTATATGTAATTTTTAGATGTATCTTGAAAGGCTCAATTATCCCCATTCCGTTTTAAATAGATTTCAATTCTTTGTTCAAATATATGATTCTTATTCTTTCTTTATGATCTTTTTTTGTTTATTTTGGGAATTTTTTTTAAATAAATAACGTGAATTTTCCAAAATCTCGTAGTCACTTCATGAGTCATTTAGCTATTTCTCAAGTTTTCGGAATTTAGCTAATTCCCCCTTATATATATATATTTTGCATTAATTTGTAATTAATTAACGTACCTTTAATCTCCTTGATCATAGATTTCAAGTCTTTGTTCAAATTTCTTATTTATGAATTTTATTAATTTATTTTAGGTTTTTTTTATAAATAAATAACGCTAATTGTTAAAATCTCATAGTCACTTCATGTGTCATTTCTGTTGTTTGATTAATCTTATGTTTTATATATTAATATAGATAATTCTTGCTTCGTTAATTCCAATTTTCATTTATATTAATATAGATAATTCTTGCTTCATTAATTTCAATTGTCATTAATTTCAATTATCATTCTACAAATTATGTGGTTGATTGTCTAGCAAAATTAGCTATAGCTATAGCTTTAAGTTCTAATGTATGGTATGAGGTTGTGCTCTAGACATTCTGGTCCCTCATATCGCCAGTGATTTTTCGTCTTAAATAAATTTAGAACTTTCATAAAAAAAATATAAATTTTTTGTCAAAATATTCACCAATTAATGTTTTACAGGCACATCCCCTGCATCTTGAAACTGTGTGGCACTTGCTTTCTTGGCACTTTCGAGCACTTGGTAAGTTGAAATTAATCATGATCATTAGATCTTTTATGAATGATTAAGATTAAAAGTTATAAAAATGTCACATTGTGTTCTTGATAGAGTCATTATGCATTAGTTCCTAATTAATTAACATATCTTTGATCTCGTGATGATAGGTAGCCATGGCAGAATCGTTCCTCTTCAGCATTGCAGAGTCGCTGATTGGGAAAGTAGCTTCTCGTGCATACGAAGAAGCTTCTTTGGTGTTGGGTGTATATGATGACCTGCAAGAGTTTAAGCAAACTGTATCATACATCAAACAAGTGTTGTTGGATGCTGAGAAGAAGCAGGAGGAAAACCATGAGTTGCGAGAATGGCTGAAGCAGATCAAACACATCTTCTCTGATGCTGAGAACGTGCTTGATGAAGTTGAGTGTGAAGCTTTACGCAAGCAAGTGGTCAAAACTTACGGTACCATCAAAACCAAGGTAGATCGCTTCTTCTCAAGTTCTAATCCGCTTGTGTTTCGCTGTAAGATAGCTAAACAAATTAGAGAAACCAAGAAAAGGTTAGAGGGTGTTGCAGCTAACAGGGATAAGTTTGGCCTTGAAAGAATCGATGTTGATAGGAGAGTTGTGTATAGGAGGGACATGACATACTCCCATGTTGTTGAGTCAGATGTAATAGGGAGGGAACAAGATAAAGAAGAGATCATACAACAACTCTTGATGCAACATAATCCTAGAGGTGCTGGTGATAAAAGAATCTCTATTCTCCCCATTCAGGGAATTGGAGGAATGGGAAAGACCTCACTTGCTAAGCTTGTGTTCCATGACACGAGGATAACTGATTCTTTTCAAATGAGAATGTGGGTGTGTGTTTCTGATGACTTTGATGTTAGGCAACTGGTTATTAAAATTATAAGTTGTGCTGATGAGTTTGCTCCTATTGATGCTCATGTGGGCCAATAGAACTTAAAGGAATTAAACATGGAGCAACTAACAAATCGTCTAACAAACAAGCTTGTTGGTCAAAAGTTCATGCTCGTCTTGGACGACGTATGGAATCAGGACCCTGTTAAATGGGCTGAGTTGAGGGATTTGTTGCAAGTGGCTAACCAAGGAAGTAAGGTCTTAGTGACGACACGTAGTCATGCGATCGCCTCCATGATGGGCACCATTTCGCCTTACATTTTAAAAGGCCTTTCTCTGGAGGATTCGTTGTCTCTGCTTCTTAAATGGGCTTTCAAAGAAGGAGATGATGAAAAGCATCCAGAGTTGGTAACGATTGGAAGAGAAATTGTGAAAAAGTGCAAAGGAGTTCCCTTGGCAATAAGGACGCTTGGAAGTTTATTGTTTTCAAAACACGACACAGGCGAGTGGGAATTTGTGAGAGATAATATAATTTGGAATTTGCCACAAAAAGAAAATGACATATTGCCTTCATTAAAGTTAAGCTATGATCAAATGCCATCCTACTTGAAGCAATGCCTTGCTTTGTTCTCCCTTTTCCCAAAGGATTTTCTCTATGAAAGTTCTCATGTGACTTCTATTTGGGGAGCATTAGGTCTCATTGCATCGCCAAACAAAACCCAAACTCTAGAAGATATTTCCAATCAATATCTGAATGAACTAATATCAAGATCATTAATTCAGAAGGTTGTGGATTTTGGGATTGGTTATGTTTTTACAATACATGATTTAGTGCATGATCTTGCACTTTATGTTGCAAAAGATGAGTGCTTAGTGGTCAATTCAAACATTCAAAATATACCTGAGAGTGTTAAGCATTTGTCATTTGTTGAAAACAACATCTTGGCAAGCAAATCTTCCATCCCAAAATCAGCAGATGTGAAAACTATATTGTTTCCTATTGAAGGAATAGGAGCCAACAATGAGTCTCTATTGAATACATGGGCGTCAGGTTACAAGTACTTGCGATACTTGGATTTGAGTTATTCTACGTTTGAGACATTGCCCCGATGTGTTTGTAAGTTAAAACATTTAAGATATCTCTCTCTTCAAGATAATCAGAAAATAAAGAGACTTCCTGATTCTATTTGCATGCTTCAAAATCTGCAAGTGTTGTGCCTAGCTGGATGTACAGAGCTTGAAACATTGCCGAAAAAGTTAAGAAACTTGATCAGCCTTCGAGGACTGGATATAACCACCAACCAATCCGTTTTACCTGAGAGTGACATTGCAAGCCTGGGATCTCTTGACGAGTTAAATATTGGTGGTTGTGACAACCTCGAGTCCTTGTTTGTAGGGACAAAACTGCACACTCTTCGATTATTGAATGTAGCGTTTTGCAAGAGATTGAAGTCTTTGCCACTTGATACTAACCATTTTCCACAGCTAAAGTGTTTGTTAATTACTGGCTGTGAGAATTTGGAATTGTCGGACAAGAACTCCAACCTGAGGTTAAAATTCTTACATATTGAATCCTTGCCACAGCTGGCGGAGACCTTTCCTCATTGGCTTCAAGGATCTACGAGCACATTACAAGGCTTGACCATTCAAGAATGCCACAACCTTGAGGCGCTTCCTGAGTGCCTGTCAACAATGGTTTCTCTAAAAACATTCTTCATAATTGGTTGTCCAAAGTTGAAATCTCTCCCCGATGACATCCATTGCCTAACCGCCCTTGAATTCTTGGCAATAAAAGGCTGTCCTGAATTAGGTAGAAAATGTCAGCCACAAGTCGGAGAGTATTGGTCCAAGATATCTCACATCAAACAGATTATTATCGATGGATCCATAATTAAAGCTAATGAAAGCTGAAGAAGAACTCTGTTATTTCCAAAGGTACATTGTCATTATTATGTCAGTTTCCTTTGGATTGTTTGTTTGATGTAAAATGATGTGATGGTAGGAATTGCTTGACCTTTTCTTTTTTATTTTTGTTATTTTTGTTGAAGGTAGCTTAATGTCACTGGATCATTTTGGCAAGCGCAATAGAATAAGCCATTATAAAATGTAAGTTTGGCTAGTGTATAACATTTGATAGTACTGTTTAAATCTTAATATTATGCAATTTTTGTTGTAAAATTATATAAGACATTTTTTTAATTGTAAAGTAGCATGACATAATATTATCATTTCATAACAATGAACAGGTCTCCTCACGCACAAATTCTAACAAGGAAACAAAAGTCAAAAGGTTATATAATGAAAAATACTAATTTTTATTAATTATTTAATATAAATTTTATAAATATTACTATTTAAATATTCGTTATTTTTTAAATATAATTTTTTACTATTTATAACATTTTGTCATATACTTTGATAATTTATACTAATCTGTAATATTCATTTTTTATATATATTTTTAAAAACATATATACGTTAATTTAAATACTAATATGTAGTTTTGATTCATTGTCAATGTAAAAATATAAATACGTTTAATCATGTATTACATCGACAAAAATAATTAACTGCTAAATCATTACTACACATTAAAAGTCTTATACATATAGGTGATTTCTTATGGGCCTCGTGTGATAAATATTCTCTCATGCTAAATTTTCTTATTTTTGACAAGTCTTAGAACTGAATTCAAAGATTTTGGTTATCATTAAATGATTTATATGAACTTGACAAATTTTTCATTAGTCAAATAATTGAAGAGATTAATTTATAAGAAGTTTAAAAATTTGCAGAGCATGAGTTTATGATGCATTTCTTCACAAATATTATATTAAAAAATATTAATTATAAAATTTCCCTCTTTGACAGATAGCTCTGTTTTGATTACGACATTGTACAACATTAATGTTGATAACTTGGCTAATTGCTTCTTTGTAGGTTCATGGTGATTACTCGGAAGATGTTGGTACCAAGGTAGACAGACTTGCTGATGAAACAATGGCAGAGGCCCCCACCGAAATTGTTTTAGAATTGCTGTTACTTCTGTTTTACTGAATAATAAGTTTAAACTTCAGTGTACTGTTTCTATCTAAGTTCTCTTGTCTAAATGTATTTTTATTTTTGGATTGGCATGTATTTTGCACAGTTGTCTGGTAATTAGTGAGTCGGCTTAAGTGCCTCCCTGAGTTTCGCGGCTTTGTAGGGGGATGTAAATAGTGTCGTCGCACCAAAAAGATTTTCTTTATTTTTTATTTTATTTTCATTTTGAGTCTGCTCTAGTTCTTAGTTTCTTGCATGAGGACATGCAATTGTTCAAGTGTGGAGTAATTTGATCGGTGGATTTTATACCCTATTTTATTATTCTATAATTGAACCTTGTATACTAAAAATATGTAATTTTAATGCTTAATTAATATGTTTTGCACATTATCCTCTTTTGTGAGAAATTTAGAAAAATGCAATTTTAAGCACTACTTTATCTTAGAATTTAATGAGTAGATTTCTTTTGTTACTTTTTTAGTTTTCTTTTTTTTAATTGCAGAAAATAAATTGTCAAGAGGATCATTGAGGATTTGAAGGAGATTTGATAAGATATAAATTTCAAAGAAGAGATTTGAAGAGAAGATTGAGACCAATAAATTCAAGATTAAATTCAAATTCAAAAAGATTTGGTCAAAGATTTGCTGAGGATTTTTAATGCTGACTTTGCCACGGATTTTGCGCCAGGATGGAGATTGAATCTCGATTTGACCTCAACTACAAAATTGTAGATCTATCTCTTAGCTTTAATTGGAGATTTGAATCACCTCAATCCGATATCGGTAGCCGAAGTTATCGCGATTTTACTGACTGCTGTGCAAAAGTGCGGGAATTACTTCCACTTTTAGCCAATCCTCTACAAATAAATATCCTCTCTCAACAACTTGGAGAGAACTTCATACTCAGCCTCCACTTTTATTTTCTGCACTTTTCCTTTTATTTTATTGCACTTTAGGTTTATGTTAGTAGTGCTTAGTTCTTAGTTATTCAAGGATTGTTGGAGCGCTCGCATTGACAACGCAAGCTCCCAATTATTTGCGAATTCCTTCCGTTATTGTTTTCAGGTTTTGTTATTTCAATTTTCCATTATTTTCTACTCTCTTGTTATTTTTATTTATTATGAGTTTTTATCCTCCACCCATGGAGGAGTAGTTTCTTAATATCTTGCATGCGGTAACTCTAGATTAGGATTAATTCGAGGTCTTGTGCTTAATGTTTATTCATGATTTGTTCCGCCTGTGATTAATAATATAGCGATTGCATGTTATTGGTTAGGGTTAATTCTAGGTTGATAGATCTTGACGATTGTAGGATTTATTGATTTAGGATTTGGGAACTTTTTGGGAAACTAATTAGATTTAATTAGGTTGTGCAATTGGAACATAATTGATATAGGTTTTTAATGCTGAGATCTTAGTTTTAATTCCTATATTAATAAATGCTTAGGGGATTGACGATCGTAGTCTCTTAGCTGAATTGCGTATTAGTTAGAGATTTCAACTAATAAACAACATCCCCCTTATGAATTGTTAATTAGGAGCCAATGACAATTAATCCTTGATCTAGAAACACTGTATGCAGGATATTGCTTTTTTTTTTTTTATCATTGTTAACTTACTTTTATTTTGCTTTATTTTTACTATTATTCATCAATCCAAACCCCCCCTTTTTTTAATTGCAATTTTAATTGGTTCTAATTGCTTTCTTGAGAGACGACCTAGGTTAGCCCCCTTTACTATGTTTTTGGGGTTAATTTAGTTTTCTAAATTATTATTTGATCTCGCACTGAAATTAACGACGTTTTGGTGTGTGTCAGAGTCCCTGCCTGTTGGGATTTTTTAACATCCCTACTGTGGCCTGTCACAGACTCCTTTTTTTGGCTTAAGCCTAACCTTTTCAAAAATTTGGCCTGAACCTTGTTTAGAAGGCTTGCAAGATTAGAAAGTTCATAAAAAATTTATGAAAAAACTCAACTTAATCAAAATGATAATTAGGTACAGAAACATAACAATATGAAATTGAACAAACAAAGAAATTAGAAATCATTCATTGAACAATAATAATCATTCAGAATTCATAATCATAAAATTGAATCAAGTACAAAACATAACAATATGAAAGTGAACAATAAATCTTTAAAATCATTTAAAAAAAATACAAACACAACAATAATTGTTCAAAAAAATGAAACAAGCGGTTAATGAAAAAACATAAATCATGTGATCGGTCGTGCGTCGCTTCGAAAATCTCCAGAATGCCATTTCAAGGGATGCAGAGGTGGACGCATGGGCGCCTTTCGTCAAGTGTTGTGTGTCAGGTTTGTTGGAGGAGTTGAGCACAAAGATGAGCTCCTTCTTGTAGATAGGGACAAGGAAAGAGAGGGAAACAATGACATGCTCGTGGTTGTGCCACAGTGGAAGTGGAGGTGGTGAGATGAACAAGAGGGAGAGCAAACAATGAAGTGGGTGAGGGTTTGAGTGACGAGAACAAAGAGCAGCACTGAGATAAGAAATGAAATTAAGGGTGACGATCCCTGCTTCCAACTTATTATGGTTAAATAAAATAATTACGCATTTAAATAACAAAGGCGCGCGATAGCTCAGTGGCTAAACGAGCTCTCTCTTGTGATGTTGTTGCGTGTGTGAGACCTACAATAAGTGTTTCTGCAAATAAGCACAATAGCATAACATGTTGATCTAGTAGGCATAATTTGCAGGCTTTCCAATCAGCCTCAGCCTAAGCCTGGGTTGTTATGATAAACATGCCTTTCAGTAAGTCTGAGCCTGATTATATTTTTTAATAGGCCCTGCCAGATCGTAGGCTCCTGGGTTGAAAGCTTTTTATACTCTCGTCGTTTAATATATATATATTCTTCTTTACAACTTTCAGATCTTTAAGGAATCCAATTGTAGTATAGTCGGGTATAGGTGTATCCACAGGGAGTTGTAAAAATACCATTCTTGAGTTTGTTAATTAAACAATAAGGTGAAGGATTGGTAAAATGATTGATATTTAAATAAACTACATAAATAACATAAAAGATAAATAGGCAACAAATCAGAGGTAGATCAGGAAGCTTGTTAGAAATTGAATTCTATTATAGTTTCATGTATCCATTTACTTAGTACAACAGAATTATCATTTCATTGATTCCTTGCCACCAGTTCTTAACTTGTTCGTCTCTTTCGAGCATGAAAAGATCATCAGGTTTCCTTTATTATGATGTCACTTTCGTGCACAAACTTAATAAAGTATACCAGCATTATTCCATAATTTAAAACGACTAATAACCCTAACTCTATGTCTAGCAATTAGGTTTACCAGATGAATTGATTTAGTTCCAACTTTATTAGGCCGCTTTCGCGCGCAACAATGCAGTTTAAAATCATGCTTTAGGTAGCTAAGCTAAAAAAGCATTAAGCGTAAAATCGATTCAAGCAAATCATAGAAATTGATAAATTCATAATGCAAAAGTTACATGGATACAATCATGCTATAATAGTCATCAAATTCCAACAACAAGAGGATTAGAAATCCATCTTACAAGAGATAATCTCAGAGGCAAGGTGATGGACGCTTACCATGACACGTTCTCACGCTGTCATGACAACGACTGCCGTGCTTCCTTGATCATTCTTGGCTCCTTCACCGGCCTCCTCTTTGTTGTTAAACTAACCTAAGCTTTTGAATACAAATGAAAATAAGAGAAGAGTGAACTCTGATGGGGGAAGGGGATTCCTTTGAAGAGTGCCTCAGCCTTCTATTTATAGGCAAAATTTGGGCTCACTACTGAGCGGACTGGGTCATGCCGCTGAGCGATTAGGTCTTTTCCACTGAGGTCCAGGGTCATTTTGCTGAGCGGTTTGCAGAGCAGGGGCGGCTACAGGCTGTCATGGCGGCTACAGCTGGCGGCGGTAGCTTTTGTAGGGTGGCGCCAACTTTTGCAGGGCGGCGCCAGCCTGTTGGCGACTGGACGTGGTATAGTCGCTCAGCGAATTGGTGTTTACCGCTGAGCGATTTGACTCTGGACGTTGAGCGGCTTTGTGAGTCCGTTGAGCGATTCTTCTCTATACTTGTCCTTTTTTTCAGTTCTTCCGTCCCCTTTGGTTTCCGCTTCATTCTTTGTGGGATTTTCCTTGCTTTCATCCTTTTGACATGTTTGTATCCGTCTTTAGAATATATTATAAATCCTACAAAAAATGAGGAATTTAGTCAAATAATTCTTTTAAAACAAGTGTCATTTTACTGGTCGAATTTGTGTAAATATGACACTTAACACTCCCCCTGACTTAAGACCTTGTTTGTCCTCAAACAAGAGGTAATAGAATTATTTAACAAAAGATCGATGCAGAATTATTTAACAAAAGATCGATGCTCATGAACAATCAGTTATTGTAGTTTGTTGAATTATTTCATGCAGTTTAAGCTGGAGACCTGTGAGACATCATAGAATAACCTTATCAGTAATCAAATGCATAATCATTTTGAATGCTATAAACAGAGCACACTATCCAATGTCTTTTCATCAAGGGAATTATATTAATTCGCACAATGGTCAGTGGACTAGTTCAAGGTGAGTGTTTCTCTCAATGTCACCATTGAATCACAACAATTTAAATTTGTTACCCGTCTCACAATTCAATCCAATAGTATGGTCATTCAAGGATCACAGAAGGACTTTCGAGGGTTGTAATGTAGCCAGGCTACAAGGAAAATTGGTTTTTCTGGATATGCAAATATTTCTAATTAAGAGAGCATTATTTACCAACTCCTGTTGTCACCTGTTCTTTTTCCTCAACATTGTTTTCCTCCCCTTTTTCTTCTTGCTTTTTCTCAATTCTTTTTCTTTTTCTCCTTTTCTTTTGTTTTGTGATTGAGAATAAGATTTTTCCTCCTTTTCTGCCTTATTGCTTCTGTTCTTTTGATTCAATGTGTGTTTGCTCCCACTTTTGCTCACCCTTATCTCCCCCTTAACTTGGATTTTTACACATAATCCAAGAGAATGCTCTCTTAATAAGGGATGTCATTGTTTTTCTTTTAAGGATCAAGGATTATGTAACAACCAAGAAATTTCTCATGTTAGGCTCAAATGGGGTATCAAAGGATATTCCTAATCAGGGTAGTCGTTATTTGCCCAAGTGGGTTTAATTCTATTGAACAGAATGCCTTGATCATTTCCTATTCTTTCCATACCATTATTAAAATCAGAGACTCAAGCAAATCCAATTGTGCAAAACAATGGTGATTCTCTCTATCTCTTTTAGTGTATAGGCTAAACTCCCTCATTTGGGTCAGGTCTAATTTCCTTAATTTCAAAATATGTTCAATGTTATGGTCATACAATCAAGTAGATAAATGCATATTGACATGTTCATGGTATCTATGCATGTACTCACACAGGTTTATTATGGATCCTGAAACAATTCAATTCACGTGTTGTATTTGTTCATGCATCAATCTTAAGTAAGATAAACTAGTACTCAGTATTGTTTTCAGACAAACAAGTTTATGCAGAAATTAAACTAACTAGAGAAAATTAATTAAGGTGCTAGAAAATTAAAATGCTCCCTATTTATGGTGAATGATTCTCCCTGATGTAGCCTCCTTGCAGTATGGCTACTTCTGCTTCAATTAGTTTGAGGAGATAGAGGCTCATCTTCTTTGAAGAATCATCCTCTTCTTCCTCTCTGTCTGTCCCAACAATGACTTTCTCTTTATACAATTCTTTGGAAGGTCGTTCTTGTTGCTTTGAGGCCTGCATAATTCACTTAAGAGCTTAAGAGGTCCTATGTTTATGAGACTTTTCACTCCATTTAGTTTTATTTCTTTTCTCCTTCTCGTTTTCATGTAGATTATGACTAACTATCAGGATTCTATGGACTCGGATAGTGTATCCCTAACTATCGTGACCTAGATACTTGGGTAGTGCGGCAAGACTAACTATCAGGAATCTATGGTCTCGGGTAATGTATCCCAAACTATCGTGGCCTAGATAATTATTTAGTGCATCAAGAATCATCACAAGCAAAACCGTAATAATCGAAACGCTCATATGGAGAACTCCCAAATGAATTATGTTTTCCAATGATTTTATGTGTTGATTATTATTATAGAAATGTTTTATGTTTGTTATATATTATATATTTCATTTGCATGTTGTGTTTTCGAAGTGTCACATGTCATCGTGCAAACGACCATTTGTAACAACCCACATTTTCCTTCGCCAGAATTCCGCTTAATAAATAATTAAGAACATGTTAATAAGGAAAAGGTGAGATAGAAATGAACTAAAATTGAAAGAATTTATTTAATGTCTATCGTATTAGGTAAAAATAATAATTTTGCGATCTCGTGACGTTTGGTGACGTTTGGGTTAGTATTAGGCTATTTTTAGAGCTTAAGTGTGACTCGAAGGAGTCTGTAAAATACACTAATATGAAAATAGTGTGAGAATATTTCAAGAAAAATTTAAATATGAATAAGGAAAATCTATAGGCCACAACGGTATGTCCGAAATATTTTTAGGACATTCGGACATAAATAGTTAATGAACGAATATGACCAAAATTATACCAAAAGAAAAATAAAACACTTAGGGCCCAAGGCCACTAAGTCTTCCACAGCACACACACACCCACGAGACACACACAACACTTTCTTTCCTTTGTTTTCCCTAAGTTTCCTAACCAAGAGCTCCATAAGCAAAGCTTCATCAAAACCACCATCATCTTTGCCTTTAATCACCATAAAGCACTCTCAAATTTATCAAGAAGACAAGCAAGTGGCAAGGCAAGGAGTTTCTCTTCACTTGGAGAAAGAAAAGCTCAAGTTCCCAAAACCCCAAAATCTCCATAACCTAGGGTTTTCACTTCTTGGCTAAGAGAACTCAATCAAGCAATCCAAGCTTACTTTCATCCTTCTTCAATCATCAAGAAGCTAGTTAGGAAGTGGGTAACTCTAGTTTCTCACCTCTTTTGTGATTGGATGTGCTTATGTGTATATGTGTAGGTTTCTATGTATGTTTGTTCATGTTTGCCTATGTATGTTAGAATTTTGGTTAGGATAGGGATGATTGATTATGTACTTATGTACGTGTGTGGATGTTTCTATGCATGTATGTCTTGATGTGGTTATGTATGTATGTGATGATGCTTGAGTATATGTGTATGTTGGATAAATTGCTAGAAATGATGTTAGGGTTAGAAAGATGACTCTGAAGGGTCCTGTGACCTGGACTAGATAAGATTATTACGTGTGGAATATATGTAAAAGCTCAAGGTAAATCCATGAAAGAAAAGGGAAGATAATTTGCATTCTGACTCTGAATTTCAAAGACTGAGTCAGGCTCAGGTCAGGCTCAAGCCAGACTTGTAGTCAGGCTCAGGCCAGACTAGTGGTCAGGCTCAGGCCAGACTTGTGGTCAGGCTCACGCCCAGCTTACCTGCCAGGCTCACAGGTCAGGCCCTGCCAGACCACCCCAGGCCACGTCAGGCCACACACCAAACCTTTAGATTATATTTATACAACGTTATAAATGACTGTATGATGATGTATGTGAAGTATGTGCATTCCATGCATTCATGATGAGCCAAGTTTAAAGAATGAGGAATAACTCTGAGATAAGTAAAGATTCTAAAATGAACCATAGGAAACTAGTCATGTCATACTGCAGGTACTGAAAATGCTGAACATGCTGCTGAAATAGGGCCAATGCCCAATGCTGCTGAAAAAGGGCTAAATGCCCCATGCTGAAAATATTGGCTATATGCCACATGCTGAACAGGCCGTGATCACGTGAGCCACTATGATCCCACTTCAGGAGGTCTAGGCATCCTGAATGTGGAAGCCCGCCACAGGTGGTGTCGATATGGCATACCTGGAGGTGTGCGGTTACCACGCCTATGCATTGTCGAAAGGGGGCAAGCTTAGGTGGGGGTACAATATCCGCCCACTGTCGAGGGGTCCCGAGGGGGCACACGGCAGGTGGAAGCCCACCGCAGTAAGGTCCAGACAGTGTCGGCCTATACTGAGGGTGTGAGGTTATTCCGTCATATTAGTGTCAACAGAGGACATTACTATGATGGGAATAACACCTATGCTGTTATACTGCTGTATTCTGTCATATTATTATATTCTGTCATGCTGCTAATTTCTGTGATGCTGATATACTTTGTTATGCTGTTATATTTTGTTATGCTGTTTTATTCTGTTACATACAGGCATAATTGGAAATCATGTTTATGCTGATGATTCTGCTGTACATATATTCTGCTGATTCTGTTATATTTACTTTGGGTGATTATGTGACGCCTATTCCGCTGATTCTGTTATGTTTATTTGGATTGCTTATGCTGAAGTAAATGCTGACTGTATTCTGTGACATATTCTGCTTATTCTGAAGTTGTATTATGCTGTTACGCCGTACCGTCAAGAGCACGCTCGAGACGGTTATGTATATTTACGAAATGCTAATCAGCACGAGAACGTAGTAACCAAGAGTAGTACCCATGTCACATGATAATGCTGATAAAGCCGTTCAGATAGGCCAGATAATACAGGGTAGGGATTTTAGTATACATGTTCACTAGAGATCTCTGAGCGGCCTGAAGTCCGACATAATTTGATATACGCGACTCAGGAACTAAAGTTATTCCACTGAGGACCTACCGTTCTCATCCCCCACTATTGTATGACTTCAGGTACAGAAGAGGATGAATCTTACTTTGAGGATGCAGAAGAGCCGCCAGATGAGCCATGAGCGGCCAGGAGATAGATAGAGGGTTATGTTTTGCCAAGGGCTTACTGAGTAGCATTCCAGTAGTCCTTGTGTTTTGATGCTGTATATGCTGGATTATGTATTTGATGTTTTGATCTATGTATATTTATGTATATCTCATACTCTATGACTTTGTATGGTGGACCACCTAGATATGTATATTGGATGTTTTACTATTTTACCGTTATACGCGTTGTTATATTGGTTATTCGGACGCATGGCTCTATTTTAGTAAGTATGCAAGATCAAATAAAAAGTTTAAAACCGGTCCTTATTTTCTTATGCTACTATTTTCAAAAGATAACTATGGACTAAGGTATTCCGACAAGGTAGACAACAACCTAGTGAGCTTTGTTTACTACGTACGGGTAAACAGTAAGCTAGGGTGTTTCACCATTCGCTGAGACTCTTCCCATAGTTCTCACCCCTCATACTCCTCCTCCAGTTACAAGTTATGAAGCAAAGTAGAGTGCATGAAGATGATGGTCAGTGCAGCGACATCAGAATCCAAGAGTTGGCAATTCACCTTGAGGTGAAGCTGCCTATAGGAATTGTTAGTCTTATTTTTATTTTGTAATTGAGTTATGTCTAGAATGCTCCAATTGTATACAGACATAATCTTTGGACCAGTCGCGTATTTTATCATGTATATTTATGTTTATTTTAAGAGATTTTATATATATTCAGAAAAAGAAAGTTTTATTTGCTTTTAAGTAAAGTGTATGTTTTTTAAAAGCGTTCCTAAGAGGCTTCCTTAAGGGAAGTAGTCCCTTGCGTTCCGATAATGATTTTTGGGTTGTTACATTCATGCTTTAAGCCACAATTATTATAATTAAGACCTTATGGTCATATATTTGTTATTAAGTCTTTTAGTCGGCCAATAAGTCATAGTCCTAGACTTAGACTCGAAGGACCTAAAGAAAATCTTAAAACAAAGTCTTGAAATCCCCTTTTTGGGCTTGACATAAGTCTAAGCTCTGTATGGTTCACAATTCGATCCTTTTTCACATACACATGAAACACATACATAACCATTGACAACCAATCACTTAAAGTTAGCTCTCATTAAACTCTCAAAGAACAAAATCCGATGGGGTCTCTAATTGACATTAGGACCCACAAGGATTTACCAATTTGCTAATGTTTTTCATAAGAACAAACCCTAAGACTTTTAGATGCTCGTGGTCAAATTCGATTAGAGGAATTCTATGAGGATTTTAGCTACTTAACTAACTCAAATCACTTGAGAGATCATTGTAGCCAAATCACAACCAAAACCGTAATTTGATTAAAACTCATTCTTTTCGCAAAGCCTTTGAACATCAAAGCTTTTTCGTAGGTTACAAGCAACTTGAAAATATAACTACTTTTCTTGAAAACAATTCTTGCACTAAAAACTTCTCATGGCCGAACTCATGACAATTGAAAACATAACTTTGTTTTCTTTGATTTCTAACCAAAACTATTTTCACAACCCAAAGTCTTAACCTAGTCAAAACATATTCTTTCACAAAACTTCCAAACACCAAAGTTATTCATCAACATACAAGGGATTTAGAAACATAAACACTTTTCATCAAATCATTTTCTAACCCTAAAACACATTCAAAATCGAACGCACACCAATAGTGCACAAGTTCATCAATCTTGCATTTATTTCAAAACCAATATTCTAGTTCACACTTAATATATCTAAGATACTCGAATCCATCGTCAAACATCAAAAACAAACTCAAGGACACTAAAATCAAGCCAAAACCCAGATGCTCTTGGAAAATCTTAATTAGTCACAAAACTCATTTTATGACAAAAACCTATTTCACAAAAAGCGCTTAGAATGTGACAAGGAAGACAAAACCACTAATGCTATGAAAACTATGTCTAGGAAGAAAACTCATTTTTACACAAAACTGCTTTCACAAAACTCTCTTAGAATGATGAGAGGAACTCAAAACAATGCTAGAAACAAAATAACACATGGAAAACCTAAAAAACTCTAGAGGGCTGAATCTTAACTTATTACAAAACAAGTTCACATACTTTGATTTTTAACCAAAACTTCCTTAGTAAACTTTACTTGAAATCTCTTGAGGATTATGAAAACACTAACACAATCATCAAAATCATTTTATAACTCTAATAGCTCTTGAAAATTGAAATACCCTAGGGAAACCCTAACTTTTCATAAAAACTCATTTTCACACAAAACTCTCTACATGAACTTGGCCTAGAATTTCACAAGGAAGCTAAATATGTAACTAGACTAAAAAACAAGGAAGAGGAAGCCTATGAAACCTCAAGGAAAGCGGCTATGACATGGAGAAAAACTCACTTTTGACATCAACTATGTTCATGAAAAAGGCTTAGAATCTTGCAAGGAATTCAAATCTACAACTAGATTCAAACATAAACATGGAGAACCTAAAGAACTCTAACAAGGACCAATTGAACATGGACATGGATGGACATAAAAATTACAGTTTCTTGAAGGAAATATCATGGGAAAATTGAAACCATCATCATCTTAAACATGCACAAGCATAGGAAGCACATAAGTGCTAGAAACCCACCTAAACGTGAAACTGATTGTAGGAGCTGGAAGAGGATGAAGATCACATCAAATTTTGTGAATGAAGTGGTAGGATTAGAGAATTTTATGAAGGTGTTTGGGGATGGACGTGGTTGTGGTTTTGGAGTTCCAAAAATGGTGGCTATGGAGTTTTTCTTTGTGTTTCCTTTGAGAGAGAAAAGTACGGGATGAAGAGGCTTGTGTGTAGGAATCATTTGTGTGATGAAAGAGTGATTAGAGTGTGAAAAGAGAGAAAATTTCGTGCATAGGGGTTGTGATGGCTGAAGTGGTGGTTCATTTAGTGTTTGTGGGTTTTTTTTAGAGCTTTTATTGAGTTTTGGAGAGAAAATTGGGAGAAGATGATGATGAGGATTTTTGATATGATGAATAGTTATTGAAAAAACAATTATTTGATGAAAATAAGAGGGGAATTTCGGATTTGGGGGAGGAGAAAGGGAAAGATCAGTCAAATAGTCCTAAATGACCATTGAGAGTGTGAAAGGGAACATGTCTTGCATGGGAAATTAAATATTGGTATGAAGCTTTGCGTTTTACTCCATGGGATCCAAAATTTGATTACCCACATGGGAATTTTATGCTTGTGGGACCCTTAGAGTCTCCGTCTCTGCGAGACCTCAAGCAGAGCTAGAATCGACCCCAAACCCAAAACACAACCTTTGAACTAGGACTCCAATTGACGTGCTGTCAACGGCTATGGAATCATTTCAGAACTACGATTCTAAAAGTTTAAACTCCTTAGAGACATCTTGAACTTCACCTAAGACACCATGTGGGCCCTTGGTCAAAGGGTTGACTCTAAAGGATCAACAATTAACTACCGAAGCAACAACGAATAGCCAAACTGACTATTTGACCTTTGAGCTGACCACTGATGAAAGCCAAATAGCACTTTCTTTACTCTTGACACAGCTTTAGTTCTGTCACAACCGTGCCAATTTCATAGAAAGTCTATTGTTTGTACTTTGTGTTGCTCAAATTAAATTTATATGTATATCCTACTTTACGGCTTTCAGATCCACAAGGGACCCAATTGCAGTATAGTCAGGTATAGTCGAACCACAGAGAGTTGCAAAATTACCATTCTTGAGTTCGTTTTAATTAAACAATGGAGTGAAGGATTTGATAAATATTTTGATAGTTAAATAAATAAGTAAATAAACAACATAAAAAGTAAATAGGAAACAAATCAGAGGAAGTTCCGGAGCTTGTTGGGAATTTTAATCACATCATAGTTTCATGCATCCAGTTACTTATTACATAGAACTATCGTTTGATTGCCCGCCACCAGTTCTTAACTTGTCATCACTTTCGCGCATGACAAGATCACAGGTTTCCTTTGTTAAACTGTCACTTTCGCACATGAGCTTAACAAATTACGCCAGCATTAATTCAGATGTCAAAACGGCTAACCTTTATTCCAGTTACGGCAACAAGATTAGATGAAATGGTTTAGTTTCGACTCTAATGATTGTAACTTTCGTTCACAACTTTCAAGTCTTAAATCTAATTAAGCCTAATGATGTTGATCTTAACTTGGTTACGATTTAATTAGTATAACTATCGTTCATACAACTAAATCCCAAATCAAGAATCAAGACATTAAACAAAGACTAGCATTAAGTACAAAACCATTCAAGCAAATCATAGAAAAAGGATAGATTCATATGTAATAGTTACATAGATACAAGCAAACTACAATAATGACCAAAATCCCAACAAAAAGAGGATTAGGAATCCATCTTACAAGAGTATCTCGGAGGCAAGGTTTAGGCACTTACCATGACACATACTCACGCTATCATGGCCATGGCTTCGCCAAGCTTCCTCGATCTCCGGCTCCTTCACAAGCCTCGTCTTTGTTCCTAATCTAACCTAAACTAAACTAAGCTTTAAATGTAAGAAAGTATGGAAGAATGGTGTTTTGGGGAGGGGAAGAAGAGATGCCTTGAAGTGTGCCTCGGCCTCCCCATTTATAGGCAAAGCTTGGGGTCCTTCGCTCAGCGATTTTGATACCATCGCTGAGCGGTTAGCTCGTTATCGCTGAGCAATTGTACTTTTACGCGGAGTAATAAATGCGCGGCAGCCTTTGCAGGGCGGCGCTGACATGGTTCCAGCTGGCACAATAAATGCGCCGCGTGCAAGTTGGTCCTTGACGTACTTTCGCTGAGCGGTAAAGGTTGTACCGCTGAGCGATGGTTCCGCGGAGCGCTGAGCGATAAATGTCTTTCCGTGGAGCAAATCTTGCTTCCTATGCTGACCGGTATCTTGTCCTTCGCTAAGCGGTCCTTTTGCCAGATTTATTCTTTTAAGCTTCTTTTCCACTTTTGCCTTTTTCCCCATTCTTTATGGGATTATTCTTCATAATTATGCTTGCATCCATTCTTCAAAATATATTACAATCCTACAAAATATGGGGGTTTAAGTCAGATAATTGTTTAAAACATAAGCAATTAAATGCCTTTTTAAATGATGAAAATTGCGTATTTTGGGCATTTAACACTCCCCCTGACTTAAAACCTTGTTTGTCGTCAAACAAGAGGTAGTAGAATTATTTTACAAGAGATTAATGCTTATGAACAACCGGTTAATGCAATGATTTGAAATGTTTCAGATAGTTTAAGCTTGAGACTTTGTAAACATCATAGAAGATCTTGAACAAGTCAAATGCACAATTACTTGAATAGCATAAGCAAATCACTCTATCCAATGTCTTTTCCACCAAGGAAATTATCTTTGTCGCTCAATGGTCGGTGGACCGATTTAGGGGTGAGTGTTTTCGCTCGCTATCACTATTGAATCACAAGAATTTAAATTTGTTACTTGTCTCAACATTCAATACAAGAGTATGGTCATGCAAGGATCATTAAGGACTTTTAAGGGTTGTAATGGGGCTAGGCTACAAAGAACATTGGTTTTTCTGGTTATGTAAAAGTTTCAATTAAGAGAGCACTTGAAAACCAAATCCTTGTTGTCACCTGTTCTTCTTAAACATTTTCTTCTTTTTCTTTTTCTTCTCAACCCTTTTCTTTTGATTTCTTTTTCCTCTATCCCTTTGTCTTTTTCTTATTTTTGTTTTGGGATAGAATGTTTTCTTCCTTTCTTGATTCTGTTCTTTTGATTCTATTTTTGTTTCTTCCACCTTGGCTCACCCTTATCTCCCCCTGACTTTGATTTTTGCACATAATCCAATTTGAATGCTCTCTTAATTCCAGATATTAAGGGATAGCATTGTTTTTTTTTCTTTTTAGGGTTGGGAATTAATGAACAAAAATTTTCTCATGTCAGGCTCAAATAGGGTAACAAAGGATTTTCCTAATTAGGGTAGGCTTTATTTGGCCGAGTGGGTTTAAATTCTAATGAACAGAATGCCTTGATCATTTCCTATTATTTCCATAAAATTATTAAAATTAGAGACTCAAACAAATTCAATTGTGTAAAAACAATGGTGATTCTCTCTATCTCACTTAGTGTTTAGGCTCACTCCCTCACTTGGTTTAGGTTTAAATTCCTTGATTTCGAGACATCTTCAATGTTATGCTTAAGCAATCAAGTAGATGTATGCATATTAACATGTTCATGGTATCTATGTATGTACACAAAGGTCTATTATGGATTATGAAACAAGTCAATTCATAATGTTTATGTGTTCATGCATCAAACCAAGTAAAATAAACTACTACTTTGTTTTTAAACAAACAAGTCCTAAGTACCTATTAAACTACTAAGGAAATTAATTAATTAAGGTGCTAAAAAGATTAGAAATGCTCCCTGTTCATGGTGAATGTTTTGAAGTAGCCTTGTCGATGTAGCCTCTTTGCAGTTGTTTTGGCTGCTTCATCTTTGCTTCAATGATTTGAGGAGATAGAGGCTCATCCTCCTTAGGAATCATGCTCTTCGTCCTCCAGAAGTGTGTCTCTCTTTTGATGTTTTTAGGAACCTTCATTGGTTGTTTTCCGGCCTGCAAAAACAATCAAAGAAAATTTCCTTTCTTCCAAGTAGCATTAGAGAGATCATGTTTTGGAATCCTTTTGTAGACAGAATTTCCTACAATTTTGCGGACAGAACTTCCCGCTCAAGTGGTCAGAAATTCTGACTAGTGTGGACAGAATTTCCCACAATATTTATGGATTCAAAATAAAACATTCTAAGTGCTTCAATTTAAGCTTTAATTGAAAAAGATTAGCACCTTCGAATTTCAATCCTAATTTCATGATTTAGATACCTTTAATGCTTTTTCACCATATTTTATAAAAATATTCTTAACACCGTAAATTAATTAACCTAAAAATTAATAAACTACTAAAATACTAAAACTCACAAAATACTGGGTTGCCTCCCAGACAGCGCTTTGTTTAACGTAGTTAGCCCGACGCCTTTTTCTTTCTAGCTCTCCGCCTCATCATCAGTCCTTCTTCCATGGCAAGAATCTTTGGGGTTTAACTCCGGGTTAGCTGTGAATCTTTTCTTTTTCAATTCCGCTATATCAGTAGCCAATTGTCCCAGTTGTGTTTCCAAATTCATAATAGAGGCTTCGTTATTCTTTTGATTAATCATTGATTGTTGCATAAATTGATTAAACGTTTCCTCTATTTTGGAACTTGGATAAACTGGTGACTGGTTCTGATATGGTCGGGGTGGTTGGTACGGCGGTTGCGGAGCTCTGAATGATGGGTCAGCCTCTTGCCTCCATGGCTGATTGAAATTTTGATTCGGCCCCCTTTGGAAATTGTTTTGATAGGGTGGCCGTGTGGCTGGTTTTCAAGGAAGTGAACTTCTTCTTTCCTGAAATGACAAACACTAGACGGGTGATCGCCATTACAAATTTCACATAAAAATACATGTTGCCTTTTTGCTTCACGGGCCTCTCTTATTTGTTTTGGCAACTCGCTTAGGGCTTTCTTCACCTCGTTCACCTGTTGTTGGAGTTGCTTGTGTTGGGCAAGGATGGCATCGTTGGTTCCTAACTCAAGCATTCCTCCTCTCCTAGGACCTCTGTTATACTGGCCTTGTTGGTGTTTCAAGGCCATGGAATCAATAATGGAGATGGCTTCCTCCAGTGTCTTGGACATGATTTGTCCACCGGCGGCAGCATCAAGCATCAATTTGTGTTGTTGTTGGAGTCCATTGCAGAAGATATGGATTTGTGTACGTGCATCGAACCCATGATTCGGACACTTTCTCAGCATGGATTTATATCTTTCCCAGGCCTCACATAGGCTCTCGCCAGGTGCTCGCACAAATGTAGCAATTGTAGTTTTCAAATCCATAAATTTAGACTGAGAAAAGTACTTGCCACAAAACTTTTCCTCCAACTGATCCCAGTTTGACAAGATGTGTTGTGGCTGATTTAGCAACCACTCCTTAGCTTTTCCAATCAAAGTCAGGGGAAATATCCTTAGAAAAATTGATTCTTCATCGGCCTCGGACATTCCCGCGGTCCCACAGAGTTCATAGAATTTCGTTAAATGAGCATATGGATCCTCATGATCCAAACCTGCAAAAGGATTAGCATATAACAATTGAACCAAACCAGGTTACATCTGAGGTGATCTTTGCATCCCAGAGGTTCTGCTCATTCTTATGATATTTCTAGGGGTGAAATTTACAAATCCCCTATTGTCGCTGGCTCCTATTGCATTGCCAGCTCCAGAAGTATCACAAGCTCCAGTGGTTTCGGCCATGGTCTCTTCTTGGTTTGTTGAAGAAGTTGATGATGAAGTTATCTCCTGCTCCTCTCTTTGTTTGGCTAGTTGTCTTTTCTTCTTTTTCCTATTTCTCCTCGAAGTAGCTTCAATTTCAGGGTCAAACAACAATTGATCTTTTGAAGTCTTACCTCGCAATTGCTAAGAAAAATTCACACTAGCCAAATAAGATTAAAACAAGAGTTCACAAAATAACAAAATAGTTTATAAAATAACGAAAATAAGAACTATACACTATATTACAAATATTCACAATTGTTTAACTAAACAAAACTCAAGCTATGTAATTTTGACGCAACTCCTCGGCAACGGCGCCAAATTTGATAAAAGCCAAATAGCACTTTCTTTACTCTTGACACAGCTTTGGTTCTGTCACAACAGTGCCAATTTCATAGAAAGTCTATTGTTTGCGCTTTGTGTTGCTCAAATTAAATTTATATGTATATCCTACTTTACGGCTTTCAGATCCACAAGGGATCCAATTGCAGTATAGTCAGGTATAGTCGAACCACAGAGTGTTGCAAAATTATCATTCTTGAGTTCGTTTTAATTAAACGATGGAGTGAAGGATTTGATAAATATTTTGATAGTTAAATAAATAAGTAAATAAGCAACATAAAAAGTAAATAGGAAACAAATCAGAGGAAGTTCCGGAGCTTGTTGGGAATTTTAATCACATCATAGTTTCATGCAACCAGTTACTTATTACATGAACTATCGTTTGATTGCCCGCCACCAGTTCTTAACTTGTCATCACTTTTGCGCATGACAAGATCACATGTTTCTTTTGTTAAACTGTCACTTTCGCACATGAGCTTAACAAATTACGCCAGCATTAATTCAGATGTTAAAACGGCTAACCTTTATTCCAGTTACGGCAACAAGATTAGATGAAATGGATTAGTTTCGACTCTAATGATTGTAACTTTCGTTCACAACTTTCAAGTCTTAAATCTAGTTAAGCCTAATGATGTTGATCTTAACTTGGTTACGATTTAATTAGTATAACTATCGTTCATACAACTAAATCCCAAATCAAGAATCAAGACATTAAACAAAGACTAGCATTAAGTACAAAACCATTCAAGTAAATCATAGAAAAAGGATAGATTCATATGTAATAGTTACATGGATACAAACAAACTACAATAATGACCAAAATCCCAACAAAAAGAGGATTAGGAATCCATCTTACAAGAGTATCTCGGAGGCAAGGTTTAGGCTCTTACCATGACACGTACTCACGCTATCATGTCTATGGCTTCGCCAAGCTTCCTCGATCTCCGGCTCCTTCACAAGCCTCGTCTTTGTTCCTAATCTAACCTAAACTAAACTAAGCTTTAAATGTAAGAAAATATGGAAGAATGGTGTTTTGGGGAGGGGAAGAAGAGATGCCTTGAAGTGTGCCTCGGCCTCCCTATTTATAGGCAAAGCTTGGGGTCCTTCGCTCAGCGATTTTGATACCATCGCTGAGCGGTTAGCTCGTTATCGCTGAGCGATTGTACTTTTACGCGGAGTAATAAATGTGCGACAGCTTTTGCAGGGTGGAGCTGATGTGGTTCCACCTGGCACAATAAATGCGTCGCGTGCAAGTTGGTCCTTGACGTACTTTCGCTGAGCGGTAAAGATTGTACCGCTGAGCAATGGTTCCGCGGAGCGCTGAGCGATAAATGTCTTTCCGCGGAGCAAATCTTGCTTCCTGCGCTGAGCGGTATCTTGTCCTTCGCTGAGCGGTCCTTTCGCCAGATTTATTCTTTTAAGCTTCTTTTCCACTTTTGCCTTTTTCTCCATTCTTTATGGGATTATTCTTCATAATTATGCTTGCATCCATTCTTCAAAATATATTACAATCCTACAAAATATGGGGGTTTAAGTTAGATAATTATTTAAAACATAAGCAATTAAATGCCTTTTTAAATGATGAAAATTGCGTATTTTGAGCATTTAACAACCACTAATCTGACTATTACCTAAATGGGACTATTTTGTCTTATTAGCATAATGTATTATTATAATGTACTATGCAACAGTATTGTTCAAATAGATACTAATATAACAATATAATGCAGTATGTTATTTACTGTGCAGAAAGACAATATTTCATACAACAAAAATGTGGGTTGTTACAATGGGTACCTCAAAACCCATACCCACCCCAAACCCAAAACTATATAAATGAATTTTCTCTAAACTTGCTCCAAAACCAAGTCAAACATTGAATTACTCGCTCCAAATGGGGCATGGTGTGTCGAGACGGGGCAGGGCAGGGTGAATTGTCATCCCTAAGGATGAATGTGAGCAGTGTTGCATGGGTGATGTTATAGTGTCATAAATGAAAAAAGAATTGTTTTCAGCAAAGGACGTTTTAGTAGAGGAATATGCATCAGTATATGAAAATATATCTTCAAAAAATTTGACATTCCTAGATAAGAAAACTTCTCTGGTTGCTAAGTCAAAAAGGAAAAATCCTTTAGTACCAACTTTGTATCCAAGGAAAGTGCACTTTCGGTCTATGGAATCAAGTTTTTTTTTTTTCCTTTTCTGTTTGCTGTGTGTGGAGGGGTAAGCAATGCATCCAAAAATTCTAGGTGACTCAAATCAGGGATCTTATCAAATAGAATCTCAAAAGGAGATTTGTTGGAAAGAAAAGAAGGTTTTTTATTGATGAGATGAACAGATTGAGCTTTGACAAAATTCCAGAATTGTTTGGGTAGGTTTGAATGAAATAAGAGACCTCTAGTTACACCTAAATATGTTGGTGTTTTTGCTCCACAACATCATTTTGTTGTGGAGTTTCAACACAAGTGGTTTGATGAAGTATGCCTTTAGAACTATAAAACTGAGTTAGTTTAAATTCAACACCATTATCAGATCTAATAGATTTGATTGCTGTATGAAACTGAGTTTCTATAAACAGAATGAATTGTTTTAACAAAGTACTAGCATAAGATATTGTTTTTTGACCCCAAGTGTATCGAGATTTATCATCAATGATAGTGAGAAAGTATTTATGGCCAAGTAAAGAAGGAACTGCAATTGGTCCCCATATCAACATGAATAAGATCAAAACAATTCAAGGAAACAGAATTATTGGTAGAAAATGGGAGCTTGTGCTATTCAGTAAAGTGACATGAATCACATGGAGATGTATTATTGATAGAAGTAATACATGGAAATATGTTTTGCATTACATGAAGCCTAGAGTCACTAGGATGTACTAACCTATAGTGCTACAAACTGAACACGGATCTACACAAGTTGATAGTAGGTAAGGAAGCAACATCCATATTCGGTTGACCTTCAAGAGAGTATATTTCATTCCTCACCTTAGCTACACCAATCTTCTTCAAAGATTTCATTCCCTGTATCCCACAGAAATTATCAGAGAATTATAATATGCATTTAAGTGTAGAGGTAGGCTTAGATATTGATATAAGGTTTAAATGAAATTGCAGAAGATAAAGCACATCTGCCAAATATAGATCACTATTGAATTGGATAGTTCCCAAGATGGTAGCAGATAATGCGCTGCCATCTCGGAGCCTAACTAGGATTGGTCTTACGGTTTTGAAGCATGAGAAATAGGAAAGAGTGCAACAAACATGGTCAGTGGCACCCGAATCCAATATTCAATGATCAGGTCTAGAGTGACTAAAGGATAATATGCAGTTAGCACACCTTGTACTTGAGTTTAGGAGTGATGTGGTTGAAGCTGAGATGAGGTAAATTGATTTACAAGGTGCATGGGGACAAATGAATCATGTTGTTGGAGCATAGCTAAAATAGCTTTGCGCCGCTGTGGAGTTAAAACAGGATCAAGATCCTTAGAAATTTGCCTCAAAGAAGAAACACTGCCATGCCAGTTTCATCAAAGTTAGTTTCAAAAATGGTTTGGTTAATTGAGCTAGACTTTGGCCTAAGCTCGTGATAAAAAGAATGAAACAAGCATCAACCAAATGCCCTCTTTTCCCACAATGGGTGCAGTTCTTCCTGCAGACCTGCCATGACCCCTGCCTTACCCAGAAGAGGATTACAAGAGGATTGAGAGTCAACAACATTTGCCATAGCTTGAACATCATTAAAGCCAAAGTGAAATTTCAGTTCTTGTTGGGAGAGAAAAGAGAAAACGCAATTGATCTTAGGTAGTGGATCCATAAGCATAACTTGAGAACGCACGCTCTTGTACTCATCGTCAAGGCCACGCAAGAAACGAACTACATGGTCTTTCTTCCTATAATCTCTAATAGGAGCTAGCAAGCAAGAACATTGGGGGAAGGGGATAAAATCAAACAGGAATTGGGCGAAAATTCTCTAATTAGTCCCATATTTTCTTCAATTGAGTGAAGTAAGTAGAAATCACAGACTCACCTTGCTCGAGGGAGTACAATTCTTCCTGAAGATCAGCAACTCTAAAAATATCTCCTTGATTAAACCGAGAGTGAAGATCATTCCATAACTCGATTGCGATTCATTGGTGGAACAAACACCTGAGCAATGGTGGCACCAAGCGCCTGAAGAGGAGGCAATTGATCTTCCATAGTCAGAATTGTGGAAATGTGAAGGAAAGAGGATCAGATTGAAACGCACATTGCAGAATCACCAATTGAGTTTCCGAAGAACCTTTAGAAAATTGCTCAAGCAATATCGAGGTTGAGCTCAAGAACGAGAAGGAATCAAGAGCAACCGAGAAATCAAAGAGAAGAGGAGCAACACAAGCTGCAAAAGGGAGAAAGATCGGATTAATGGCGAGTGATACCATGTAGAAAGTGAGAATGCATTTTTGAGAATGAGCTCAATGAGAGAGAGATTGAAGCTTGCAATGACTGAAATTCACATTCTGATTTATTAACGGAGCAAAATTATTTTATATACAAGTAATCATATCAGCTAAGCTACTTTAAGCTAAGCATGAATAATTAACTAACTGCCATTGTGAGCAGCGCTAACAGAATTCTGAACTAACTAACACCCATGTACAAGCAATTATCTAATTATGCACGTGTAAATACATATATGTATACCAATAGTTATTGTTATGTGTAGAGAAAATTAAAATGGCACAGGAAAATCAACACAATAACTTATATGAAGGCTTGATACATATTCCTGCCTAAACCGCGATCTTATGCAAAACTGGACATTAATCATCAGCAAGGAATAATAGTTGAATAAAACATCAACTCGGTCCTTAGAGTTTGTAGTATCAATCAAATTTGTTCCTATAATTTTAAATCATTCAAATTTATACATATAGTTGGCAAATATTAATCAAATTATTCTCTGGAGTAGACATGCAAAAGGACTAACTTGATTAACATTTGCCAACTACAAAGATGAATTTGATAAATTTAAAACTATGAGAACAAATGTGATTAATGTTGTATTCGGTGATTGATTCAATGGTTTATTCTATAATATTTTATATAAAACTTTGAACAAACAATTAGATGACCGGTCATCAATTGTTACCTGTATTTCCCTATTTCCACACAAGGTACAAATAAAACACAACAGAAAGGAGGGCCTGTTTCATTGAGTAGGTGGAAAGTAGAATATAGAGATGGAGAATAGATTATCTCATGTTATTTTTTCACATGACAAGGTCATGTATGATCTCATATCATCAATTGAGAAAATGAGACCCATGTATGACACAAGCACTAAAGAAACTGATGGTGTGAGATCACACATGACTTTATCAGGTGTAAAAACATAAGAGGATTCATTCTCATATAAATGAGTGATGCTTAAGAGACCTAATGTAAAAACTGGTATCCGCGATTCTGATTAAGGTAATGCTAAGGAATTTAATTAACAGTTCAGCAATTCCAAAGGGGAAAAACCGAATAGAACAGCACACAATAATTAACAGCTGAATTGAATAATTGATGATAATGATAATAGAAACAGTCTTGGGAGTTTAGGATCCCTTGGTCCTCCTAGTTCTAGCCTAATTTCCTGAATGCCTAAACCCTTCCCCTAAAGGTCTCACTTATAGCTTGTGAGAGAGAATCATGGGTTGTGTAAAATCTTATCTCCTATTATCTCTACTCNCCTGCTGGGTTACTTTAAAATTATGATGCATTCTTATATCATCAGCTTTTGAAAGGCATAAGGAAATGTTAATCTTTATGTAATCATTGAAAAATAATGAGGTGAAAAAGAGTAGTGGTGTCATATTTGATAATGTAATGGATTCCAAGAGTATTTGCTCAGAGGTCTTAGCACCAAGATACAATAAACCAATACAATAGTTCAAGGCAGCTTGTATCTAAATGTACTCTATAAGGGTATGAGTATAACAAAACTCTTGATCCCACCACGGAGACCGGTATACAGTGTCCTCCTACCAAAGGATATACGAAGGTTTGCACTACAGCAATATGTACATTACATCAGAAAGTTTATCCTCCTCAATTTCAAAGTCAATTCAGCTTCAAAAGTAGGGTTTGGACATTCAGAAGAGATTCTGAATTTCATTTGTAACCCTTAAGAATTAATGGAACATTGCAAGCTTAAAGCCATTTCAACTAATGTTGATTAAAGTTCCTCACGTACACAGATCCTCTTACAATGTAGTGAAATTTACTTCATGTCATTTTTTAACTATAACAGCTGATGAGGCAAGAAAACTTGAAGAGTTGGTGCTTTAGAAGATATCTCAATGAAATCCCCATCCTGGATGGTATAGTTGACATGAGAACCATCAATATATATCACACCTTCTTTACTTGACCAGGTAGTGTCCATTGTCTGGTCATGTTCAATCAATCCATGCATAAAGTCTGACACTGCCCCAGGTGAAATAGGCTCCCTTACCATGTACTGGAGATCCTGAGATAAAATGTGCATTATAAATCCTCCTGCCGAAAGCATTGCAGCTGTTGAACCGGCAGCTGTTGAAACTCTCAGACCACTCGATCTACAGTTAACTAGTGGGGAACATGGTTGATCATCCTTCCTGATTCTGCAAATATAGTAATATACATTCTCAAATGGCTTCTTTTTGTTTTCTACTGTTTTCTCTTTTCAGCCCCTTTTGTTTGGAGGGCGGGAGACAAAAAAATTAATGCTGAGATTAAAATCAGGAAGTAAATGCATGAATCAGAGTGTTTTAATATCTCATGGGGAAGCTCTTACCTGAAGGAGAACCTAGAGAGTGATGCAGGACAAGGATGTGAAACTAAGATATCATTCAGAGCAAAAGTTGACAACTGATGAGCATTAACAGATATCATTATCCTGGTTAACTTGGAAGGAACAATTTGACCTTCAAGTATGCCATCTAAAACCTGAAAAATATTTATTTATTTTTAACAAAATAAATAAATAAATATAAGAAATATAAAACAGAAATCAGCAACAATGATCATATATATAGAAGTTCAAGGTTCAATGAAACGGAAGGAATGATAGAGATGACAAGGAGAAAATGAAGTTTATAAGATGCTTTTCTCTGTTAGATTGATTTGGATAGCACCAGTGCATTACAAGGAAGTTTGTTCCATTTGATGATAAAGAGGTTCTTAGAAAGAGGAAATTATTGCAATTCTCCCCTTATGTATGACACAAGTATGCAGAAAACACAAGTCCTGTGTATCTATCAATGAAATTGCCAGTGATCACCAGGTGTATTTATCAGTAAGTGGTTAGATTAAGAAGTTTATCGTCAATCATAAGAGGTTAAATGCTACAAAATACAAAGATAAAAATAAATTTTATTCGTTAGGAGTTAATACAAAATAGAAGTCTAGAAGTTCTATCTATTTCTTATTTTTTACACTTTGTCCTAGTTCCGTCTCTCAATTTTCTCATCTAAGTAAGGAAGTGTTCTGCATAGAGTTCATATGTCAAGGAAAATCCCTTAATTTGCAAATATGTACCAAGTCTGTTATTTCACTTGAAATAACCATTTGATGCTCTAAGTAGTCACTACAAAATCCAAACAAAGACACCTATATAATAGAATAACATATCGACAACGGTACATTTCATGTTATTGCATATTGAAACTTTCATTCCACAACATCCTAGCTGCTACACCCTCAAGAGATAGAAAGGAAGATACAACTGTTACATATAATATTTCCTCTAAAGGTACAGCTAATCTTACTCGTTCAAAGTTTTCAACATTTGCAGCACAAAGATGGCCAGTGCTTCTGCTAGCATCAAACTCACTGCTGAACTTTTCCACCTATTGCAAATGAAATATCACCAAAAATTATTCCCTGGTCAGCCTGGTTCTTTAGCCTAAAGAAAACTGAAATTGGCATAATCCAAAAGCTGATTAAATAAAATTCCTGGACTCTAAATTAAGCCAATATAAAATATTCAAACAAAAATCACATGTATATAAACCTCAACGGTCCGTGTAGGGTCAGAATTCACTCCAAGAACTGGAATTTCGCCATCCATATAATGACTGGCCTGCAGAAGAGTTCCATCGCCACCAACTGTAACAACCAGGTCCACGCCATTGATTGGCTGAGACAAATCATTGCGGAGCACAGCTTTCCATTCCACTGACTTTCTCTGTAGAATTGCTTGACAAAAGTTTATGGCATCATGGTGCATCTTATGCCTACTACCCAAGAAATGTACAAGCTGCAATTTTCCCAACCAAATTCCAATTACACAAGAAAATATCACAATTATGCTTACTATCCCAGTAAAATGTAAGACAAAAGGCCTTGGAAGTGTCACGTATCAAGTGAGAATTCAAATAAGGGTCGAGTAACAGGAGACTTTCGCCAGAATCAATGTGTGTGTGTGTGTGTGAATATGTATGTATGTGTAGTATGCAAGTATATATGTATGTAGAATTATTTTCTTCATTCTAGCTCATTTTTGCTCCATCTTTTACCAACAAAAACAATTATATCAAGCATTCGGGATCGAACTAAAGGCTGTGCTGGGTTGAGATGAAAGTGGGGCAGATTGAAAAAAATGGCAATGCAGGTCGACAGATACAACAAAAAATGAAAAGGAAAAAAGAAAAAAGAAAAAAAAAGAAAAAAAGAATAAATCTTCTTCATTTCCCACATGCCCGTTTTGCCTCCAACCAAACGCTAAACCCCCCACTTAGACATTTCATCAAGCAGAACGCGTGCACGTGGAGAAGCTGCCGAACCAAGCCCCCCTTCCCTAAACCGTGGATTCCCAAAGGCTCATCGGCACAAACAAACGAACAAAAGAAAAAAAGAAAGAAAGAAACCATCACAGGAAGTGGCAACCAAGTAAGCATATGCCAAAGAGATGAAACAAACGGAAAACGAGAAAGGAAAAAGGCGCAGGGAATATTGAGAGAGAAGAAGAAGTAGAAGAAGAAGAAAGAAGGATTTAAACCTGAGGGTGGGTGTGGGAAGGTGGTGGGGCAGAAACGTTGAAGGGTTTTAACAGCAATAGCAGCCTCTTCAATGCCATTATTTTGCTTCTTTCTGCTCTCAATTCTTCAACTAGAGCAATTGGCAATTTGCTGAGAGATTCTTCATCTTTTTACTCTCTCTCTCTCGTGTTAATTGGCGCGAAGCTCTCAAAATCGTCCTGAAGAGGAGGAATGGAGTGGGTGGGTGATACTGATATGGCAGAATCCTCCCTCCCGCTGGGGCGGTTCTAGCCTTGCTTCCCGTGTCTTATTTTTTTTCCTTTTTCCTTTTTCCTTTTTCCTTGGGTTTTCTTGATCGCCACAATGCTTGCAATAATTTCTTTATTCTTTATTAATTTGGGTTTTTTTTTTTTAATAGGGATTAATCGGGTGTTCAGTGCACCTAAATAAACTAATTTGTATGAGATGCACCCAAAAAAATATATATAATTGTGAGGATAATTTATAACCCACGTACTCAGGCATTCGAACAAGGATGGTGAGGGGGGGGGGGTGTGGGTATTTTGATTCTTGAAAAGTTTTGAGTGACATAAATTTAATCATTCAAAGAGTTTTAACATTAAATAGGTCAATGAAAGTTGAGATGTGAAATCATATTAGTCACTCAAAATCATGAGGTGCGATGTGGTGATTGCTCATATTGTCTCTGAGCATATGGTTGGAGATTCGATTCTCACTCATGGAATGAAAAAATATTGTGATTAATAGTCCATTACTTTGTGTGAGCTTAGTTAATGCGAATGAATTTTGTTACCACTCAAATTTTAAATTTGGGTCATGCTTTAGTTGAAGGGATTAGAAAGAGAAAATCAAGGCAAGTGAGAAGATGTAAATTCCATCGGCTGAAGGATCAACCAAAGTTGTGTTTGTTAACGACTAAGGGGATTGTTTGCTTCAGAGATTTTTGGCCGATGTGCTAAGTGGGCTGTGAAAATAGCCATGCAGGAACAACTAAAGTAGCAACTAAGCTTAAAATGACATTCTTTGAAGTGGGCATTTTACTAGTTGTAGTAAGGCAGTTTTGTTGTACGATTGGATTGGAGGTTAAAACGCAGCAGCGGTTTGAGAAATTGTCATGGTATCTAAGCGTTCAAAACATGGAAGGAAGGCATATTTAGGCATCTCAAATACAAGTTTACTTTGTTTTCTCTTGCTTTTATGCACTTTTGTTCTTAGTTTAATTGTAGTTATAGTTTTCCACCGGTCTTCACCCAAAGTTTGTGGAGTTGGTGTCATTGTTGGCTATTGATTAATGTAAATCATCTTTCATTCCATATTTTCGCCTTTGTCGAAGAGTTGTCTTCGGTTCTAATACTTGGAGTACTCTTAACTAGAGGGCTGACTCCCCCCATTTGGTGGAATCGCCTAGTTAGGGATTGGTTACTATCTCATTCCACGACTAACACATTTGCTGTGGCCGAGAAATTTGTTTTTGTGGTAACATAATTTGGCACGCCCGGTAGAACTTCCATAAGCAAAGTATGGAGTTTCACATGTCAAGTTTTGACCGTTTTTGGCGTATGCAGTTGAGGTTTGGTAAAACTTTGACTACAAGTGCTTTCTGCCATGTCTACACCAAAAAATAAAGCAAAAGGGGATCAATCTTCGGCTACTAATCAAGCTACTTTCGAAATGCCAAACATATCTCAAGAGCAACTCGTGACAACCCCAGAAATTGCCACTAGCATGCAAGGGACTAGCTCTCTTACGAAAGTCTCCTAAAGTGCTAATCATGAAAACGCGCAGCTTTTATAAACAAATAAAAAAGAAAACATTTTAAAATAAGTTAAGTATCATAAATTAATAAAATAAAATCTTTTACATAAAATATGAATTAATAATCAAAATACGAAAAACACCCTACTTGTAGTTCACTAAAGTACCCTACTGACTAATATAACATAAATTGTCCTAATAACTGAAATAAAGCTAAAGAATACTCCACAGCAGTGTGAAGCTCACCAAGAGTCCAATTTGCTAAAATCTACTAAACGATCGACGTATCTTCGTCGACATTATGTGAAAAATGGTTGATAATAGGTGAGTCATCGTTTAGTGAATGACAAACCCCATGACGACATGGGACAATTCGCAATTGTGGCATGCAGATACAATAAATAATATAATAATAATTATGAAAACATTTTATATAATAATACATAGTACATAAAAGCATTTGAAAACATAACATACAGGAAGTTCACTAGATAAACAATCTAAGTATTACGATTTAGCTATTACTGAAATATCCGGCTTTACGGTCTTGCCTTAATCTACATGATATGATACATGATAAATTATACATTATACGCGATACATGACATCGGGTGTCACAGGCTGCCTGTGTCTAGGCTTCACAGTCTTGCCCTAAATCTACATGAATCCTATTCTACACGATCATCCAAGGTATACCAGGGTCAACGTAGACTATCGTTGACTTACAGTTCTATCCTAGACATAACTCCCATGAAAACAGCTTAAACAGCATAGTATGAACTTGATAACTAATCATGACTTAATTCATAAATATCATACACATGCAGCATGACATGCTTAATGCAATAAAACATATAGTTTCACGTAGTTCTAAAATAGTTCCCATGAGTTTTTAAAAATAGTTTCATAAATAACTTCATAAATAACTACTTTTATAAATAAATAAGTTTCCAAAATAAATAAATATTTTCATAAATTAAAGAAATAATTGACTTCATAAATATAGAAAATATTAAGTTTTGCCTCCTAGGATTTCATAAAAACATGTATAAAATAAATAACTTCTGAAAATAAATACATGGTCTGAAAATAGACCGTGAAGAAAGTCACTCACCTGAAAATGATTGACTGTTAAGGAGCACTGACATTGGGAGCTCTTGACACCCTACATGGAGGCACTGCTTCTCCATAAACAAAATAATAAGAGGGAGAAATAATAAAAAGAACTAGAGCGAATAGTCTCACTAAAAGTGAAACCTTTCAAGCTCTTGAGTGAATTAGCAAGTCTAAACACCCACGAGAGATTTCTATATATAGCGGAAGCTAGAGACCCCCATCAGTACAACTTTCGATGTGGGACTCAAAATCTCGTGTTGTTGTAGCGCTCCCTGGGCATTGCATCACCATTTTTATGCCAAGCCACTGCAACGCGCCTAGGGTGCAGAACTGAGACCTGATGCACCCCAGTGCACTGAGCGGCCTGGACCGAATATTTTACAAACTTCATTGGTTCTCAATTCTGTAATTACTCAAGAAATAATATGGATATGCTTATGAGTTATATGATATTATGTGTGTTAAATGATTTAGACTAGGAGGAGTATAAGGTAGAATTATAAAATGATGCTTGCCAACATGAGGAATGTCAGATGCTTATGAGTGTGCCGTGTTGCATGTTAGGATGTAAACCTTTCAATAGCTAGGATGAAAATGATGATATGAGTTATAATTGTTGCTTTAAGATGATGAATGGATATAATTGCTTTATGATGATGAACTGTGATTTTTATATATAAATTGTGGCTATGATGATTATGATGATGGGAAAAACCCCCTCTAGAAGGACCGAGGGCTCGGCTTTTGGCGAAGGTCTTAGTTCTGGTCGAGTCGTAGGTCCGACCCCACCACCATCCTTTTGATGGTCACCTTGGTCGTGGTTGGTGAGAATTACGGGGTCAAAACACTACAGGTGAGACCCTTCAGGTGAGGCGCCACTTGGTCGCCACGATGCGGGTTGTAATGTGTGGTTGTAGCGCGTGGCCGCAAGGGACAAGGACGGAACCGCTACTAAGGCTTGCCTTATATCGCAGGAGTAAAATGAATTTCAAATGAACTTCCAAAGATGATGATTTTGATGTAGTAGTGTAGTTATGTGAATTGTATGATGAGGATTCTGATGTAGTAGTATAGCTACATGAATCGTATGATGATGTTGAGTTAGGAAATAGATTCATAGACAGATGAGGTAGATAATGAAAAATAGATTCCCTGATCACCTAGTAATCTAGATAAAGCATCAGGCTTAGCCGAAAATAATAATGAGTAGGAAGTTAGTGTAACTATGCACTTAGAGACCCCTGAGCGGCCTGGATCATAAATGAGAATAAGAAGCCCCAATTAACCCATGGTTACTCACTGATAGCGCAATGTTCTCATTCCCAACTCCTTTATGATTCCAGAGGCAGGACCTGATATGGAGCAGGGACAGGAGCAGCATGAAGAGGAGCCGTATCCATAAGAGTGAGCCGAAGAGTAAGCATTTAGTTAGTAGATTATATGTGATAGGAATTTTGTTGTACTAAATGTTTGTATGTAAAAGTTATCTTAGTGCTTGTGTATCTGGTTGTGAACATGTGTTATGGATCTGTGGTGGATGTTATGTTGGATTGTTTAGTACCTCTTATCAATGTTAGCTAAGCATGTTGCTCTACTGCTCGCATTACATGTTCTACGAACTACAAGGCTCCTACTTTATGCTATGAGATATAAAAGAAGAGTTAAAAATGGGTCCTTATTTTTCAAGTAACTCTACTTTTCAACAAATAAGCTGGACTAAGTATCATCCCAACAAAGCAGATAACAACTTAGCAAGCGAGCTTAAGACTTAAGCGTAGACTAGCTAGCTAAGGTGTTACAGTTACCGTTCCTTATTACCTTTCCAAATTAGGGTTTACTAAAATACGGGCCATTTTGAAATTCTTTTCACAACTAATAATACTGCAAAATTTAGAGCCATGCAGATAATTAATCGCGTAGTAGATAGTGGAATTGGGTATACCTACCTGTTGAAGAACACACGTCTCTTGAAGTACACATAGTTGGCCCAACATGTCACGTATATACACACGATCACATTTACAAGGTTCATTTTGTTACCGTTGGTTAGTATTTACATATATAGATACAAGTTGTCATAACATACATACATTCCCGCGGACAAGAACTACCTGTTGCTCGGTTTAGCCAAACCTACTCCTAATATAAGGATAAGTACTATTCATTGCGTGTACGGTACAATATCTACTAAAGTTGCAAGTATGGGGTCGTCTACCTCGTACTCTCCTCCGCCTTCTGCCTACGTGTCTGCATCCTCCTCCACAGGATCCTCCTCCTCCTCAGGCTCATTATTGCTGGATAGGGCGGTTATCGTGGTGAAGTAGCGGTACACGTATCGGTGCGACACGGTCGGAGTTATTCTCTTTCTCACGGTGGTCTGACGGCCACGGGGACGGCACGATAGAATAGACGATGCTGGGTAGGTCTCGGGCACAAGCCCTGACTCTGGCTCTGGCTCTGACTCTGATGGAGGGGCCTCTTCATCGCCATTCAGCTAGATGGTATCATAACGGTTCCCTCCGGGGTAATCGTCCACCCAAATGGGACGTCTTGGTGAGGATCCTGGTCCCTTGGACAAACGTCGAGGTGGCATGGGTGGCGGCTGTGACTTCGCAGGTACGTTCACCGGGGCGAAAGTGCAAGTCTCGGTGAGGGTGTCCGCCCGAAATCTCCGCTGTCGAGTATGTGTTAATAACCAAACATTTCGTGGGGGCGGTGATGTCATCTATTCAATCTGGAGTCATACGCGAGTGGCAGTAAGAACGGATTCGTTCTTAGTGGAAACCCTACATGGTCTCTATTGTTCATTTCTCGGGCAGAGTCTTGGCCACTCAGGAAACCTCTAAGTGTCATGCATACTAGCCCCCTACAAATTATTATCTTTGGCCTATGTCCTAAGCAACTTTATCTAAGTTACTAGGTGATTGGGTATCTAATCTTGATGTTACCTAGGCTTCGTGCTGTTTTCCTTAATTCGCTTAAGTATGACAATACAAAATCGCCTGCTCATGTTACTTCTACTTAACATACTAACCGTCTTGGGACGTTCCCTTGACGAGACATAATGCATGGTCTTACATACACCTACATACATAGTTACATACATACATACATTCATCCATACTTGTAGACATATGGTGCATGAGGGAGTCTGGGGATCTCTTATGCGCCTTGTGGCTACGTCCTTCTTAGTTCATTCACCTTTGTAACTGTGGCCTCGGTACAACCTCTTTGTTTTCCCTATCGTGTCAACCTGGCAACGTTCTTGACTCGTGTAGTATCTAGCCATGTAAAGCTCATAGGAGGAAGACATCGAACGCAATAGGTATAACCACCTCCCTTACAGGAATGGCTAGGGATTAGGCCTTGGACTCGAATAGGTGTGGACACATGGGTCGGCCCTTGGACTTGACCGCGCTTTCCTTTATTCTTTTCTTAACTAGGGCCCCTTCTTTCCTTTCTTTCTTCAGGCCTTGGCCTGTTCTCATCATAATAAGGCCTTGACCTTCTTAGTCTTCAGGCCTTGGCCTGTCTTCTCAATCTTGGGCCTTGGCCCGGTACTATTGCTATCAGGCCTCTGCCTGTGTTGGTCTTAACCAATCCAGCTTGCTGAATTAGTGAGGGGCGTGTCTGTAAGACGTGCCAAGAGAAACAGGGAAACCTCTTAGTCATATAACTATACCATTTAACTACGGTCTTTCGGACCAACTGGGGTCGGAACCTTCCTAACTCGTCTTCGTTCCCTAGGGTTCAATTATGATCTTTTTAGACTATAAATGATGAATTCTAGTTGTCTATGGTCGTCCTACGACATACGACGGCCGGTTCCTGATGATGCATGCTTCCATATACCATACACGTTTGTCCGTACCCATTGGATCCCCTAGAACAGCTAAAATTCCAATTTCTTCAGGACTCATTCGAATGACTAGGGTTTCATTCATTCGAATGAAATCCTACGAGTTCTTTCATTCGATTGAAAAGGGGATTCAATCGATTGAAAACCTCCAGAATTCTTTTATTCGAATGAATTGGGGATTCAATCGATTGAAATCCTAAAATTTTCTTTCATTCGATTGAATTAAAATTCAATCGAATGAAATCCTCAAAAATCCCCTCTGAGGCATCAGTTCTCACTTTTCTCCAGAGGACGTGTAAAACCACTATTCCTAGGGTTCCAATCAGTACAGTTGCACGTTTTCTTTGCTAAAACCACGAAAAACCTTTTTTACCATATAATCTTCCTAATTTTTACTTATCATTTTCACAGTCAAACATATATAAAAGCACATATAAAATCATAAATAAAACCATATAGACAGTGGGCTTAGGGTTGCCCACATCAAACGACGATTCCGATTCGGTGGCTTTGCTGCAGGTAATTTCTAGGTCGCGTTGATGTGCGCCGGGGATTTTTCTGGGATTTGACAAAGTAACTGTGATGTGCACGAATGGGACTGGTGTTTGTGAAAAGGAAAGAAAGTAACATAAGTTTTCTGAGGGAAACTGGCTATTTATAGCCCCCTCTTCTTTTTCTTCTCCCTTTTCCTTTTTGTTTTATTTGTTTATTATTGTTATTCTTAATATTATTATTATATTAATTTATTTTATTTATTACCTTTTGCTGAAGGTGAACTCCATGGCCCTTTGGCCGGTTTCATTCTCGTTTGATCGCGTTTTGTCCGAAATCTCTCATACCCAGTTGTCCTAATAATATTCCGGACATACCGTTGCGATCCACTAATTTTTCTTGTTGATTCTAGGAGTTTAATTATGGTATTTTCAGCCTTCCTATCTTATCAAGAAAGTCCATGAGCATTTTTGGTATCCAGAAAAATTCTCGTTTGAACTGAAACTTGAAAGAAAGCTTTGTCGAGAGTCCAGGAGATAACGAAACCTAACCCTTACTGCCAGTCTTAGGAGTTAAAGGTAAAATCCCACCTTCTCGCTTTCTCGACCGATCTTTAATTACCTTAAATCGTCTATTTTACGGGCTTTCCGTACGAGGAAAAACTGGGATGTTACAAGCTGTGTTAGCCTCGATAGGGACAACATTTCCCTTGCCTTGCTCATTTTTTCTCGAGTTCAAGCCTACATCAACTGATGACAAGGATGGCAAACCCACATTCCCTTGAACATTATGTGATATTCTAGCCATTGCAACTTGACTAGGCTGAGGAACCACATTAGGATTGCTTCCCTGCCCCTCAGCATTGGTACCTCCAATGTTACTCTCTTTTTGTTGAGGGGTATTAAGCCCATGCTATTGCAGTTCATTGTGAACCATGGGCTTCACAATTTTAGCAATTTGACTAGTTACCCACTCCATCAGATCCTTTGTGTCCAACTTAATTTGTTGGCGAATGAACAAAGCGGTAACCATCAATGGTTGTCTCTTCTCCTAAATCTTCTTAGCCGTAGAAGACCCAATAGAAACATTTTTTTGAGGGATCACCTCAGCTTCTACAACCTGCTGCTCTTGAGCCACATTGGGCGTTCCTCCAGCAGCTTGGTTGGTAGCCAAAGATTGATCTCCCTTTGATTTGATCTTTGGTGTAGATGTGGCCATCAAAAAGCACTTCCAGTCAAAGCGTTGCCATACCTCAATCATACACACCAAAAACAGTTGAAACCACCGGTGTGAACCTCCACACTTCCCGTATGGAATTCTCATCGGGTGTGCCAAATTATGTTACTACAAAAATCACTTCTCAGCTAAAGCGAAAGTATCAGCCATAGAGCGAAATAGCAACTGATCCCTAACTAGGCGATTTCACTAAAGCGAAGACTAAGTCGTTTGGTTATGGGTTCTCCAAGTACTAGAATGGTAAACAAGTCTTGGAAAAAGGTGAAATTATGGAATGAGGAAAATAACTTGCATTAATTAATAGCCGACATTCACACCAAGTCCACAAACTTTGGGTAAAGTTCCGTTGAAAACTAAAACCACAAACTAACTAAAAGATGAAAAATGCGTAAAAGCAAGTAGAAACAAAGTAAAATTTGTGTTGAGATGTTTTGTCTCTCCCTTTTCTTAAGCCAAGTGCTTAAATACCCTTAACAAATAACTGTGCTGCCATCGTGGTGTAACTTCGAACTCCATCACGTACCCTTGATAAATAACCGCATTGTCCTCGTGGTGTAACTTCCAACTCCACCACATAGTGAACCCATCTCACTACGACCAAAGGAACTACCGACTCCGAAAATCGCTCATTAGGATTTAACTGATACTTTTAGTTGTTCCTACACGACTATCTTCACAATCCATTGCAGTCTCGTTAGTCTTCACACTAAGCAGCTCCCCCAGCCATAAAATAACTTAGCTTTTATAAACCCTTTAGCTGATGGGAGTCACTTTTTTTTTCCTGCCTAGCTGCGACACTCTTCTTCTGATCCCTCCCACTATAGCATAATTCAAATTTTGAAAATTAGGTAGCAGCCATGTTCTGAGGTCATCAAACAAAATTACTTACAAATTGGCTCACGAGGGGGGCTGTCTTAGCAGGATCTGTTACATTACTTTCATCCCTTCCTCTTAGCGTTGTTCAGCTCCCGGAGCTTGATATGCTTAGGAGCTAGTTTTGTTGTTTTAGCTTATATTACCAAAAAAGGTAATAATAATTCAATTAGTCAAAATAAGATGGACGTAAACAAACCCAATTAACTCAGTCCAATTCTCGACCCAACAAGAAGCCAGACAAATCGGATCCCAAAACGGACCGGGTCTTAACCCACGTTTTTATCGAATCCGAATCGGACCTAACCTAACCAAACCCAGCTTGGTTTCCTCCACACAAGCATCGATCATTGATCAACTCGGGTTGAGTTGTTGAGTCTCTCTCCCAGATCCCAATCCACAACCCTAATTTTCCCGGACCCTCCGATCGGACTGTTCCATAATCCGAACACTGCAACCGCCACCTTCCTCTCAATTCTTTTCCGGGTAAGACCAAACACCATTTTCAAATTCAAGTTCTTTTCTCTTTCTATTTTTTTTTTCTTGGAAAAAAAATCATTTTTCTCCCAAAATGATGACTTTTACAAGCTCTTTCGATTGTACTGGATTAGATGTTTTCTTTTTTTTTTCTTTTCTGTTCAGAGTATTCAATGAATTTATTTATTGGTCGTGTCGTGTGGTGTGCCACCATTAATGTTTAAATCTGGTTTAGAGTGATTAAATTGCAAAATTATGATGTAGGGTTTTCGTAATTGATTGAAATCTTGCTTTTCATGTAGGTGTTGTTAAGAAGGATTTGTTCCAAAATTGGAAATTGAGCTAGTCTTAATGATTGTTAGTGACTATTTTTGTTTTCCTCTGATTTGAGGGGGGGAGCTACTTGTTCAATTTATTTGCGTGTTATTGCTTAGCCTGAGTAATGAATATCAAAGCAAAGTGTAGTTGGAAATGAACTCATGGAAGATCCCTAGCACTGGCATGGAGTTTTTTTTGTTCTTGTATCTTGGATCGATAGCGTTAGCTGGGGTTTTTACCTTGTGGTATGTTTGGATTACCAAAGGGGAAGGGAAGGGAAAGGGGGAGAATTGGGCTTGTGCAATGAGTCTCCTTTCTTGTTGTTTGGATATTCAAAATCTTCCAAAGTTGGGGGGAACTTTGAAATGTTTACAGAAATGAATAAGGGAGGGTTTGGAGGATTACATGGCAATCCTTCATTTTCTGTCGCTTCTTATTGTATAATTCTCCAAAGTGAGAAATTTTACCCAAAACCTCTGTCCACCCTTTTCATCCCTGTGTTCTCTATCCAAACGTATCTTTTAAGGCTACATTAAATTAACTTAATGGAAGTGTACAATTTACATGCCTCTATGTCTTTGTGTCAATCTCTTTTACGGTAGTAGCTGTGGCTTTTATGATTATATAATGATTTGCTGCTTTATGGTTGTTAAGGAGATGCATTTTTAGTTCCCCTTTTTTACAATTTAGGTGGTGTTTTTGTATGGTTATTTCTTTAATCTTACTCCATCTACTTAGTTGACTTATCTACTAAAATTTTGTTGACAAGTTGATTATCGGTACTTCCAGGCCTATTCGATGGAAATATCAAATGATTCAACCGTAAAGAAACCGAAAAGGCTGACATCTGTTGTGTGGAATCACTTTGAAAGGGTTAGGAAGGGTGAAATTTGTTATGCTGTTTGTGTTCACTGTAACAAGAAACTTAGTGGCTCAAGTAACAGTGGAACTACTCATCTGAGAAATCACTTGATGCGATGTCTGAAAAGGTCAAACTTTGATGTGTCTCAACTACTTGCAGCGAAGAGAAGGAAAAAAGATAATAGCATCAGTGTTGCGAGTATTGGTTTTGATGAAGGTCAGGGAAAAGAAGAATACATAAAGCCGACAATCATTAAATTTGAACCAGAACACAAGAAAGATGAAATCATTAACTTTGGGGGCCGTAAATTTGATCAGGAGAAGAGTCGACTTGATCTTGCACAGATGATCATATTACATGGATACCCATTGAACATGGTTGAACATGTGGGATTCAAGGTCTTTGTGAAGAACCTTCAGCCTCGCTTTGAGTTTATGCAAAATAGTGGTCTAGAGGTTTCTTGTATGGAGATATACATGAGGGAGAAACCGAAAGTATATAACGTGATAAACAAATTACATGGCCGGATTAATCTGTCAATTGAAATGTGGTCATCAGTTGAAAGTTCTTCATATTTGTGTATAACTGCACATTATATTGATGAGGGTTGGACATTACAGAAGAAGATCCTGAACTTTGTCACACTTGATCCTTCTCATACTGATGACTTGCTTCCGGAAGTGATCATTAAATGCCTGAATGAATGGGATATTGACTGTAAGCTGTTTGCCTTAACACTAGATGACTTTTCCATTGATGATGACATTGCAATTAGTATCAAACAGCGAGTTTCTGAGAAAAGGCCTTTTTTAAGTACTCGTCAATTACTTGACATACGCTCAGCAGCACATCTCCTAACATCCATGGTTCAAGATGTCATAGATGCACTGCATGAGGTTATCCAAAAGATTCGAGAAAGCATCAGATATATCAAAAGTTCACAAGTTGTTCAAGGAAAATTTAATGAAATTGCCCAAGAAGCTGGGATTAACTATCAGAAGGCCCTGTTTCTGGATTTTCCAGCTCAATGGAAATCAACATATCTCATGCTTGAAACTGCAGTTGAATACAAGACTGCTTTTTATCTCTTCCAAGAACAAGATCCTTCCTATTCATCGGCTCTAAGCGACGAAGAGTGGGAATGGGCAACTTCGGCTACTGGTTATTTGAAACTTTTAGTTGAAATTACCAATGTCTTTTCAGGCAACAGCTTTCCCACTGCGAACATATATTTCCCTGAGATCTGTGACATCCACATACAATTAATTGACTGGTGCAGAAGTTCAGATAATTTTCTTAGCTCCATGGCATTGAAGATGAAAGCCAGGTTCGATAAGTACTGGAGCAAGTGCAGTTCTGCTTTAGCAGTAGCAGCTATATTAGACCCCCGCTTTAAAATAAAGTTGGTTGAATACTACTACTCCCAAATTTATGGCAGCACTGCTTTGGATCGCATCAAAGAAGTTTCTGATGCAATCAAAGAACTTTTTAATGCATACTCCATCTGTTCAACTATGGTTGATCAAGGGTCAGCCTTGCCTGGCAGCAGCTTACCTAGTTCAAGTTATGATGCTAGGGATAGGCTGAAAGGCTTTGATAAATTCCTTCACGAGACGTCACAGGGTCAGAGCCTAACATCAGACTTAGACAAGTATTTGGAGGAACCAATCTTTCCTCGTAATGCCGATTTTAACATATTGAACTGGTGGAAAGTCCACATGCCAAGGTACCCAATTTTGTCTATGATGGCGCGTGATGTTCTGGGGACTCCAATGTCAACAATGGCGCCGGAGTTGGCATTTAGCATCGGTGCGAGAGTGCTGGATCCATCCCGTGCTTCATTAAACCCTGATACACGACAGGCTATAATATGCGCACAAGATTGGCTCCGAAACGACTCGGGAGGTATGTACTTGTTCTCTCGTGTCCCCTCCCTTCCCCTCCACAAGAATAGTCATGATTGTTAACTTATCTCTGATTCATTATTTTTACTCCAATATCTGATCAGATTTAAATCCATCCTCAAGCCATTTTGCTCTACCCCTACTGGTCGAATCAAATTAATTTTTCCGTGGTATGCTCCTGTACAACTTGTATTCTTATGTTCCAAATCTCCATGTCCCCTTGTAGAACATTTTGCTACCTACTTAACTATCGGCTATGTTGCAGGATTGGTGAGCTCATAAAATGTCTTGCTTAATGTCTTTTACAATTTCAGGTCATCTCCAAGACTCTTTCTCCTGTGTAATGTTGCTGGGATGTGGTTTGCCTTGCAAATTTTCAATCAAGAAGAAATGTATATTCTTAGAACAACAAAGTAGATTGTTGTGTCTATCACTAGGTGTTATGTTTGCAGATTCAGGAGAATCTGAGTTTGTATAGAGGGCTGCAAGCCCTTAATAAATATAGCCCCACGTATAAACAAGCCATGTTTCTTTTTCTCGTGTCAGAGTTCACAACATAGGGTTTGTACATAGCCAATGATCTACATTGTTGAACATCTACATTGGCGTGATTTTAACTGTCATTAATCTGCATCGCATCGGCCAAAAAGGACAATCTCTATTGCCATCTACAAAGAGAATCTTATGCACACATATCTGTCAGAGCTGACATAATATTGTCAGGAATTTGATCCAATATTAAATAGAAAACTGAATTAACCCAAGGTATTGAGGTGGAGAAATTCTTACGTGCACACTAGTTTATTATCTCATTCTTAGGCACATTCATAATAAAAGTAAGTCCAATAACTTTATTTAAGATATATTTACTCAATTGTAGGTCTTATCAACTTTATCGTGAATGTCTAAGAATGAGGTAACAGTCTTGTGCCTATGCAAAAAAATTTCAATGTGGCGCTACAAGTATTTCATGTGACTTGTTAATTGAGCAAAAAAATTTCAATGTGGTGTTACAAGTATTTCATGTGACTTGCTAATTGAGCTTACTTAATCAACAAACCATTAGTAATCCTTCCTAATCTCTACTCATTTTTACTAATCTTAACTTTTGTGAGATTAATTTCTATGCACTTTATATTTTCATCTAATAATGTGCTTTTATATGGGAGTCTTTTGAAATAATAGAGATGAGACTCAACCACTTTTATTTGTGTCACAGTATATGATTGGATGACAGTGTATAAATTTTTTACATTGTCAGTACATATGAATTAATCTCAACTTCTATTAATAGTTAATCAAAATGGACTATAAAGTTGGTCTAATCATCCTAATGATCACATACATATTTTGTTTTAGATTCTCACCAAGGATATTCACCCGCTAAAAACAAAGATTAATATCTCCGAAAGTTTGAGCTCACCAACACGGATATTTCTGGCTATAAGGCCCTCTCTGTATACCTATCGAATCCTTAACTAGATGCTTAAGGGAGCTACAACCTCATGGTTACAAACATAGTATTTTTTCAACTGGGCCACCAGCTATTTTTATTTTCAGGGTGTGCACCACCAATGTTCGTAGTTGATACATTCATGCTTGAGGCCCAAGACCAACATTAGGCCAAGAGGCTAATGCCATAATCGTTGGTTATATTTTTACCCTCTTTACTACCAAAAATATAAAATAAATAAATTGAAGACCCCTTCTCTTAGAGAATAAAATAAAGTAGTAGTACTTAAAAGGTTTAATAATTTTACCTGCATCCACGAATATCCGCAGATAATACTCATGACGGGGTAGATACGAGGAGAAGTTTTCTCACATGCTTGCTGAACGGGGCGGAGGCGGCGTGACTTTTCCCATATTCACAGGTACCCGATATATGAAATGTTTAAAGTAATTTTAATCATATAAATTAAAAAAATTTATAACCTTAAATAAAACCTTAGAAATACAGGACTATTAATAAAGAAAAATAAATTTGAGTTGGAATGTGTTCAAAATGTCTTAGCGTTAGATTCTTAAATCTTCTTATTTGTATCGTACGTTTATTAATTGATTAACTTGACTAGTGTAATTACTTTTTGTAAAAACCTATACCCACGTACTTTTATAATTTAAAGTGACAAACTTAATTTTTATTTTTATTAAAAATAATTGATTACAATGTATCACATTAAAGTTTATAAAATAATATTTTAACATATTATCTGTACAAATATCCGGCCGAAACGGAGACAAATTTTAATTTTAATTCACTGAAAAGAGATGGAAAACTATCACCCACCCCCCATTCTCATTCCTAATACTTAATATTGTTATGCACTGAAACATTCAATGAGTGGCGCTATTTTCTATCTCGAGAATCTTAAAAAAAATAGTTAGCTGTCAACATCTTCATGTACATCCTCCCATACCTAAGAAAGAAATCCCCTAAACCGCAACAATTGAAAAAGGGGGATTATTTGTGGGTGGCAGGCAGGCAGGCAGGTAAAGCCATGTGAGAATTATCAAAAGGCCTGACACTGCCCACCGTATAGCATTTCACTTCAAATAGAGGGTCGCCCTGCACGGGTATAGCAACCACATTCATTACTACATCATCATTAACATTTTTACTTATCGTTTGTGAAAAACAAATGGGTGTCTGTCCCCGC
>QANU01068870.1:294147-304567 GCA_003254905.1 Nissolia schottii | reverse complement strand
GGGGGGGGGGTGTTGTTTTGTTTTACACCACAAAATATGGCTTTTAAAATTTGTTATCTTTGAAAAATGGGAATTTGCAAGTGTGTGGATTTTAAAACTTGAAATGGTGTAGGGGTTACCGATTTTAAGAATTTATAATTTTTTTTAAAAATATCTAAAATCAGCAACAAGGGTGTCGATTTTAGGACAATGGTAGGCAGATGTGGTAGAACGTGGTAGACGTCACGGCTGAAATCAGCCGTTGTGGTGTCGATTTCAGGACGGCGTTGACTCTGTTTGAAATTAGCGGCAGTGGTGCCAGTTTCTGGAGCTTCGTAGCTCGTGCTGCAAGTTTTTCGCTCCATCTCTTCTCTTGCTCGGCTATATATATGTTGTCACTTATTTCATTCTCCCATCACAAATTCATCGGCTTCTTCTCATTTTCTTCATTTTCTCTCCTCTTTTCCTCTTCTTCATATCTATTTAGTTTTTTGAATACTGTCAAAAAGAAAAATGAGTAGGGAAGACATTGCCACTTTTATATTTTAAAATGGTTTGGTAAAAAAGTTTGATGTTGAAGGAGTTGAATTTGTCAGTGTAATGATGCAGGGTTTGTTATAATTTGGCCCTCTGTGTCATTTTTTGATTTGCATTGTGCAATTTCTTCTTATTTTGATAGGAGAGTTGAGAGAACCACATATAAGGTTCTTGTGTCTTTCATTAATAGACTTGTTAAATATCGTACTATTACGATATTGAACAACCTCTAGATGCAACAAATGTTTTATTTATATGAGACTTATAAGGCAAGTCTCAATAGCATTGAATTGTTTGTCAACTTTGAGAAGGTTGTTCCTTATGTTGATAATGAATGTGGTATGAGTTCAAATGCAGTGTACCAAGATAACGTTGCACCAACATTACTATAGGACGATGAGATGTTCACAAATAAAGATGACGATGCCAGTTGAAGCGAGCATGGAAGTGAAATGTTTGAAGATGGTAGAGCTGATGACAATTCAAGTACTGTTAATTATTAATTTTTTATGATAATAATTATTATAAAATTAAAAGAGACGCAAAAGTATGCTCTACACCCGCTTCGTACAAAGAATCTTGTGTATCAGAAAAAAAAAACAATCTGTGTTATCTAATGAGAGTTAATTTTATTGGGTTATTAAATTTATCTATTAATTTTATTTATTCTATAATTAATTATATGTTTTTGGATATTAAAAATTATAGATAATAAAGATGATGAACGATCGCATGGTCCACTGCCTTTCCTACACACATTTGATGCTGAAGGTATGCGTGTAATGAAGTTTGGAGAAATGGGTAATAATTATGGTGCAACGGATAATATCTACAAAGGGAGAATTTTCAACGATAAGGATGTAGTTAAAGTACCCGTTGCAAACCATTGCATGCATAATGGGGCATATTTTACAGTGAATGAGTCAGAACCGACGACATACTATTGCAAATGCAAATACTTTGGCCAAGGGTGTCAATGGCTTATTAGGGATACACTAGAAAAAAACTACTTTTGGGAAGCCACTAAGTACAATGGTCGTTATAGTTGTGTTGTCTCAACACTTACTTGAGACCACTCAAAGCTGACTTCTGACAACATTATTAGGATGATTTTGGCGCAGATAATGTCAATGCCAAAAATACCAATAAAAGCTATTCAATCAAATATAAGTTCTCACGTGTTCGTGTCATTGAATCTTGTAACAGTGTCGATCTTGATTGGTGAGTTTATGTTGATAAAGTATAAAACATGGGCAACCTTTGTAAAACATATGACAAAGAATTTGTTGTCGTCAGTCACAAATTGACGTGACCGCAATTGTAGGGTCCGTTAATTATTCCAGACCTAAGTTTAAAGCATAATAAACCAGGAAGGCCCAAATCAACTTGTTATTGCAATGAAATGGATTCAAGTGATGATCAACGATGAAGATGGTGTGCCCTTTGTTGGGGTTCGGGCCATACTAGTAATTAGTGTCCTCACACTGGTGCAGGTCTGAGTTATTGATGTAAACTTGTTAAATTTATGTAATTGTGATAGACAAGTGTTTAATCAAACAAGTGTTTATTCAAACTTTAATGCATGGTTGAATTTGATATATAATATTAGAATTAAATATCTATTCAAACTTCAATACATGATTAAATATATTACAATAATATCTAATATGCATCGCTATTCATGTTAGTTTCTGTTGGAGCCTTTGACGATGTGTATCTATCAGGTGCCCTTATCACTTCACAATCTCGAAGTTCATATCTTGAAGGTACAGGCATGTGACCATCGTCCGTTGCGGGGAATTTACCTATATAGTTAGAGCGGCCCAATAATGCCTGCTACCCTCTCTGTACAGGCCTCACCATATTTGTCATTTGGATGACCAGAGCCATGGTCATTCGAATGAACCACGAGATCCATCGAAATAAAGGCAGAAGCCGAAAATCATTCGAATGGTGCTCAACGCATCATTCGAATGTACCACGAGAAATTTATTTCATACCCAAATCAGAAGGGGTTCATTCGAATGACCAGGCCTTAGGTCATTCAAACGAAACCTCAAACTGCGAACAGTAATTTTTCTAAAACACCAGCCATTCGAATGACTTTCGCTAGACATTCGAATGGGTCGCCATTTTTATAAAAGACAAGGTACAAGGTCGGAAGCATTCGAATGACCCTTGTGGGGAAGCATTTGAATGACCTCAAGATATTCGAATACCTCAGTTGGGGTGTCATTCGAATGACCCTGAGCGTTCGAATAACAGGTCGAGGTGCCATTCGAATGACTCAAGCATTCAAATGACGCTGGGGTGACATTCGAATGACCCAGTACCCTAAACCTCGAAGAATATGTTCCCCAGTACCCCAAACCTCGAAGAATATGTTCCCCTCGAATGAGGACCGGTTGCCACTAGGACTATAGGGCGACCCTAGATCAATAGAAATGTAATGTGTAACATCCCGTATTTTTCCCCTTAGTAAAATATTCGTAAAAATAAATAAAATAATGTATAAATGAATTTAGGAAGAAGAAAAACGTTACAAATGTATCCCTTAGTGAAAGTTCCCCCGAATAGCTGCTCGTAGAGCCCTTTGTAAGAAGTAATCTCTTGAGGTCAGTAGAAATTATTCTGTGGGGTATTTCCAAATTTTGTGACACTCAAATGATTCTTCTCAACCCCTAGAGATGGACGAAAATACCTAATGTGTCGGTAAAACGGAAATCAGTTCGGTTTTGGACGATTCCGCATACACTAGAACAGTCCCGTTTGGCTCCGTTTAGCGTGTAAAATTGAGCAGAGAGCTCGAAGTCTCTGGAAACCCCACCGGTACCAAGGGAAAAGTCTCAGACACCTTAGAATAGTCCCACGACCCCATCGGGAAGGTTGGGAAAGAACGAAACCGCGAGCCGAACGGTGGTCGGCAGACATAAGAGCGTAGAAACGGGTCGAGGGTATCTGTGAAAAATACTCTCCGGAGGAAAATTCACAAACACCTTCTAAGATTAATATTCCTAGGTAGAGGGAAATTAGAGGATCGCGACAGTACAAGCAGAATATTTTTCGGACGACCGTGCGCGACGCACCAACACTGCGAGCGATAAAACACGAGCGAAACGAAACTGGGAAAAATTGGAAAACAGAAGCAGCACGTGGGATCAGATTTTTGGGGGAAGAAAATATTAAATAATTAAGGTTACTATTCATGATTTGACTCCTAATTTATCTAGTTTAATTAATTAAATAAAAAGGAAATTAAAAATGGCAAAATTGTAAATAAGCCTAAGGGCAAATAGGTCATTTTAAGGGCAGCCTCTTGGCTATACATAGCCAGCCCCATAATCAGAAAAATTAGGAAAAATTGCTAGCCTAGAGGAAACTCTGTCCGTGTGCTCTGTGATCCTGCTGCAGAAACTTCACCGGGAAGCTTGGATCGTGCCCGGAGCTTGGAGGACGACTCTTCTACCCTCTTACTCACCACCGAACAGCCTCTCCCAAGGTGGGTAACTCTAGTTTACTCACCTCTTTGGTGGTTGCTATGTGTTTATGTGTGTGTATGCCTTTATGTTTGTATATATGTTTCTATATCTTAGATCTCTGGCTAGGATAGGAAAATGATTCTGGAGGGTCCTGTGACCTGGACTAACTTAGTATATGATGGTTGGAATATGTGTAAAAAACTCAAGGATCATCCATGAGCAAAGGGGGAAGAAAAGCAAGAAAAACAAAGAAAACAGATTCTGGTTCGTCATGTATAGTTGAGCGATTTTGCCAAAATAGCTGAGCGATTTCGTCGAAATAGCTGAGCGATTTTTCCGAAATAGCTGAGCGATTTTGCCGAAATAGCTGAGCGATAAGGCTCATACTGCTGAGCGAAACCCAGGGTTTTCGCTGGACGGTCTGAGACTTGAACTTCTCATGGAAGCCGTCTTGAGGCGCATAATCCAACCAGATATGATTTACATGTTGTGTATGACTGAAGTATGTGTAGTATGTGACGTAATATGTTAGCATTCCATGCATTCATGATAAAACAAGTTAGTGTCTTAGAAGTAACTATGAGATAAGTAAAGATTATGAATTGAACCATAGGGAACAAGTCATGACATGTTGTAGGTACTGAAAGGAAAGAAATGTTGAAAATGCTGAATGAAAAATGCTGAAAGTTCTGGGGCCGTGATCACGAGAGCCAAACAACGAGCCCATTTCAGTATGTCAGAGGGACATACTGAAGATGGAAGCCCGCCACAGGTGGTATCGATATGGCATATACCTGGAGGTGTGCGGTTATCACGCCTAGCACTGTCGAAAGAGGGCACTGCTAGGTGGGGGTACAATATCCGCCTGATGCCGGGGGGGTCGAGAGAGGACACACGGCAGGTGGAAGCCCACCGCAGGAAGGTCGAAAGAGGGCCTACACTGGGGGTGCGAGGTTATCCCGTCGTAATACTGTCGAACGAGGGCACTACTACGGTGGGGATAACATATATTCCAAAAGCATGTTCATTCTGCTTTGCATGAATATATGAAATGTATATATATCTGCCATTCTGTAATTACAGTCGAGAGAACGCTCGAGACGGCTATGTATGTACACGTAATGTTAATAAGCACGAGAACTTAGTAAGAAAGAGTAGTTCCCCTATCACTTAGTAATGTAGATAAAGCCGTTCAGAACTTTAGGCTAGATAATAATTAGTAGGATGATTAGTATGCATGTTCACTTAGAAATCTCTAAGCGGCCTGAAGTCCGACCTAATATGACACGAGATCTATAGGAACTAAAGTTATTTCCACTGAGAACCTACCTTTCTCACCCCTACTGCCCTATGACTTCAGGAACAGGTGATGACTCATACTACAAGGATGAGGCCGAACCGGCCGAGGAGCTATGAGGCGGTCAGAACCAGACAGGGACACCAGAGACAGCAGTAGTTAGTACTTTGTTAGGGGTAAATTGGGAAGTGCTACAGTTAGCCCTTGTATTTTAATGTTATGTATTGTATATATTGAACATGTTACTTGTATATTACTTATTGTAGTAATAACTATATGATTCTTTGTGATGGACCAAATGGATGTACAGTTTATGTTTTGCTACTACTAGACTGTTGATCGTTAAGTCTCGATGGCTCTATCGTTTGTAGTAACTGTTCTTTCTGACGTATGGCTCCTATTTTATGCAATAATCTATACAATGAGAAAGTTTGAAAACGGTCCCTATTTTCCTAAACCAGTATTTTCCAGAAATTAATAACGGACTATAAGCATTCCCACCAGATAGTAAACAACCTAGTGAGCATTGTTTACTGCGTACGGGTAAACAGTTAGCTAGGGTGTTTCATAACGCTTAATGTAAAGAGCATAATTGAACGTAGGGAGTGAAGATGTTTCTTAAGAAGGTTCCGACCAACTAGGGCTCAGTGTACCTTAAAGAATGTAGTTATGTAATAGGGATTCCCCTCTCTAGGCAAGTCACTCCTGACAAGCCCCCACTAGTTTCGCAAGGTAAACTGGTCTACAGATTAAAGTACGCAGGCATAGGCCTGAACACGGCTTTCCACCCGGAAGTCAATAAAGAATGAAAAGAAAACAAAAGAAAGTTAAGGCTGCTAGTAAGGAGCGTGCAAGAGCTCAAGTTAAGAAAGAAAAAGGATAAGCAAGCACAAGTCCACTCCAGGCACCATCATAGGGTGGGCCCCTCACCATCTAGCATGCTAGGTGGTCACCTCCGGATCATCGGTTGATGAGAAAGAGCTTGCGAGCTTTTGTGACGAGACTGGAAAGGAGCACTGCCCGGTCGCCGACGAGACGGTAATAGTAAGTGGGTCGCAACCGAATGGGGGCTACGGTCCCATGGACTGCGAGGGAGAAAGGATGAACAAGTAAAGGAACAAAAGAGGACGCATCCACAGGGTGTGTAAGAGAACCCCCAAGCCCCTCATGCATGGATTGTGAGTGAATGTCTAACTGTGAATATGTATGTATATATATATATATATATGTATGTAAAGGTATGCACAGTAATAAGGCCTAGACTAATTGCCCAGAAGTAAGCCCTCGTAAGCCCCGAGTACAGTATGAGGAATAATAAGAAGCTCGATAGGTAACCGTAATTCCCTAGATTAAAGATTAGATGTTCCCATCACTTAGTAACCTAGATAAAGCCGTACAAGATAGTAAGACTAAAAATGGACTAGGAATTGTAGATTTGCATGACACTTAGAAATCTCTTGAGCGGCTTGGATCATAACAGAGTTAAAAAGGAAGTAGAAACCCTTATAGAGGCCCACTGAGAACGCATGGTTCTCACCCCCACTCGCTTGTGATGCCAGGCGTCGGCGACGACTACCTCACTGGTGGAGAAGGCCCTGCTGATCCCTACGACCCGACGAATTGACCTGGTCACGGGAAATCTTATGAAAATCCGCGTGTATCTGCCCGTTGCTGTTGCGGTCGGCCTTTTTGGAGTAAGAACCCTATCAGGCCCTAGAGAAGACGACGCCGATGCAACCCCGGAAGAAAAAGGTGAAGACTTGGGGACGACCCAGACTTCGAGGGGGAATGGTCATGACGGCTGCACAGTGGATCTTGTTCGTTCGATTTTCGTAATGAGTTTTTTGCAGACGCATCGGGGAGACCCTCGTCCATGTTTAAGTAGTTTGCAAAAGTATATACTCGACTCTATGAATTTCATGTGTAAACAAATGTTGTGACGTGTAATATATAAATATATATATATATATACACACTAGTATTACCCTACTATTACATGATGTGTTTGATGGACCGCCTGGTATGAATACTTACCTGTGTGCTCGATTGACAATTTTATCGGATGTCTATCTCTAAGCCGCAAGGCTCTAACGTTTGGATATATCTCTTGTCACACGTGGCTCATATTTGTAACTCCCGATAAGTCTATAGGTTTTGATCTGGTCCTTATCTTTGTAAAAGATATTTTTATATATTGAGACTATGAGTATTCCCACCGAATAGATAACACCCTAACCAAGGTCTGGGTTATGACTTAAGCATAAGCTAGCTAGTTAGGATGTTTCATCGGTCCCCGATCAAGTGCACTAACAAGTGCTGGTTTCTTATGAGAATAGTTGACCATACATGCATAAAGTAGACCCACAAGTAATAAATGCGAGATTATAAGATCAATGGGTGGCTCAATACGCCCAGTTCTAGGTCGCATAACTTTATGCTTTTCTTGCAAGAAAAAAATAAATTACAAGATAAGTAAATAAAGTAAAAAAAATAATAATATCAATATTTCATTAATAATAATAATTATTATTATTATTATTATTATATTATTAATATATTAACAATATTTTATAATAAAAATAATAGTAGTAATAATAATAATAACAATGACTATTTTTTATTATTATTAATAACAACAGTTGCTGTTAATAATTATAATAATAATAATTGTTTTAATTAATAAAAATATTAATAATAATATAAATAATTATTATTTATCACTAAAACCACAATAATAATAATAATAACAACAACTTTTGTTAATAATAATAATAATTATTATTTTTATTATTATTATTATTATTATTAATATAAACAATTATTATTTATTACTACAACCCTAACAATAATAATAATAATTATAATAATAACAATTTTTGTTAATAGTTATAATAATATAAATTATTTTAATTAATAATAATATTAATAATTATTATTTATTACTACAACCATAACAATAATAATAATAATAATTTTTGTTAATAATTATAATAATGAAAATTGTTTTAATTAATAATAATATTGATAATAATATAAATAATTATTATTTATTACTACAACTATAAAAATAACAACAACAATAATAATAGTAATAATAAAATTATAATAATAAGAAGAACAATTTTTGTTAATAATTATTATAAAAATAATTTTTTAAATAATAATAATATTAATAATTATTATTTATTATTACCACCGTAATAATAGTAATATATTATTATTATTATTATTATTATTATTATTATTATTATTATTATTATTATTGATCTGTAGCAATGCATACAGACAGGGATATTTTGTAATAATAATAATAATAATAATAATAATAATAATAATAATAATCAACGTAACAACAACAGGACGACGACGACGACGATGATGATGATAATAATAGCATACTATTTAAGACACTTTTCTGGAAGACGAGATCATAATAGTAAGACGAGTGTAGAACATATTATGTGTTTCACTTTGCATCATAAATTAATTTCAAAATTAAATTTATAACAATATAACACATAAAAAATATTTTCCCTTCCAGCAACAAATGCCTCTGAAATATGAAGAGAAGAATCCATTGTTTTATTTGGTGTCACCATTTTAATATTTTTCTGTGTATAACTATTACCATGGTTATCAAACTCGCGAGTTTAAGTAAACTCGTGGAGTCTCCGTAAACTCGGATCGTAAACTCGTACGAGTTTACCTATTATTAAAAAATATTAAAAAATATTTTAAAAAATTATTATACTACAAAAATATATTTAATAAAACTTGAAATTCATAAATACTTTTAACTCCATAAAAAACACAAATAAATATGAAATATATGAGTTCTAAGTTGAATTCATACATAATACTCATTCCAATTTTCAAAATTCAAACTTCAAATACAAAAGTTTCAAAATTCAAATCCTCCAACATCCTCAAATGCATCTTCATCATCATCATCTTCCTCTTCCTCTTCCTCTTCATTAGACACAACTTCATTATGATCAACAATTACATCATTAAGTGTAACATTTTCAACATCCACATCAATGGGATCATCAATGGGAACATCAGGGAACATATTTTCTGCATCCACTTCAATAGAATGATGTTCAACTTCAGTTAAAAGCTTCAATTTTCATAGTTTCAAATTTTCAGTTAAAAGCTTCATATCAAATCAATTTTCAGAGTGGTTGTTGATATCAAAGAAATGAAATTAGATCCAACAATTTGGAGAGAAACAAATTAAGAACACATCAGAACCAAAGCAATTAACCAACAATTTCAATGAAACAAATTAAGAACTACAGACCACATCAGATCAAGTTTCAATGAACATTTCATATGCAACATCCCGATTTTTCGTTAGAGAAATATTCGTAAAATATAAATAATTAATTAATTTTCTAAGCATGATTAGGGAATTAGGATGGAAAATTTTAGCTAAAATATCCCTAGGAATTTGGACGTGTCGCGGTAGAAAATTCGGCAGACAACCGAACAGCCGTTGTTTGCCGATGAACCTTTGGCACGCAAAACGGTGTCCATGAAAATAATCTCTCGGAGAAAAATTTCACAAACACATTTAATATTAATACCCTTAGGTAGGTGGGAATTAGAGGATCGCGACGGTACAAACGGAATATTTTTCGGACGACCGTGCGCGACGCACCGAGACTGCGAGCGACAAAACACGAGCGAACCGAGACCGGGAGAAAATAAAATCTCACCAGCAGCATGGTGATGGGCTGCACGTTTTTTTGAAGAGATTTGGTCAAAAATATCCCCTAAATCAAGCTTCTAAATTCCCATCACCATACCTCATCAAATCATGAGCCATACTTCTTACTATTCACCCTTTTATTTAATTCCAAAAATCAATTACTCTTCTCCTCCATTTATCTCTTCCAAAACCAAGCTCTCCCCCATTTCTCTTAAGGAAATTTTCATCTTCTTCAAACCCCATAGCCACACCCCAAGCAAACCCCAAGAACACCACCTTGCTTCTAAAGAAAAACAAGCATTCTTGCCACCCTTCTTCACCCTCCAAGAACCGAACCCACACACACAAAGCCTCCTCCTCTTAGTCTCATTTTCCTACAACCACAACCAAGAGGAACCACATTGTCATCCTCTT
>QANU01068870.1:231914-292337 GCA_003254905.1 Nissolia schottii | reverse complement strand
CCCCCCCACCCCTCGGTTATGGAACCCGTAGGTGTGCAGAGCGAAGGGATTGACCCGAGGGACGTCTGGTAGACGACAGAGGACTGCAGCAGATCAAAGCCGAGGCATAGGGATGACCGTGACATTAGGATGATATATGTATTGTCTTATGACTATGACTTTTATATGTTTTGCGTAAATATTTATTACTATGGCTGTGTGTCATTATGTTTTGGGACCTTGGTTGTAATTATATCTATATACACACACTCTCCATATTCTACCGCAGTTATTAGCGATTGTTGTTATATATTCTGTTAATCACGCACGGCTCCTAGTTTATAAATTGATAAAGCACGCAAACGATTTTGAAAATGGTCCATATTTTTGCGTATAAAATATTTGCAAAGGTAAAAGTACGGGCTGAAGGTAACCCGACACAACGGTTAACAACCCTGTGAGCATTGCTTACTACCATGGAAGTGGGCAGTTAGCAGGGGTGTTACATCATACTCTGATACCACATTAGAACCAACATCAGAACCATGTCACCAATAGTTTGGAGAGAAACAAATTAAGACCACATCAGAACCAAGAGTTTCAATGAAACAAATTAAATCAAATAAAATAAAATCAAATCAAATAAGTTTCAAGTGGTTACATCAGAACCAAGAGTTTCAAATGAAATCAAATCAAATAAGTTTCAATGAAATGAACTTCAGACCACATGAACTTCATACCACATCAAAATCAACCAACAATTTGGAGAGAAACAAATTAAGAGAACAAATTAAGAGAACTGCAGAAATCTCACTGCTTTGATTTTGTCTATGAACAACAGAACATGTTTACAATTACAGGGCTTATACCTTTAGAGCTTGGAAATCTTGTGAACCTTAGCTGCAATGAGTGGTGTAGAATCTATAGATAGAGAGGGACAAAAAGAGTTTCAGGTTATAAATTGAAAGGCGAACTGAATTATAAATTGAATAGAGTTTCAGGTTATAAAATTGAATAGAGTTTCAAAGTTTCATACTTGGTGCGGCGGTGGAGTGTTGAAGGGATGGCGACGCCGCGACGGAGTGGCGATTGAGGAGCAGTGGAGCACAAAATCGGCGACGACGCCTGTGAGTGCAAAAACAGCAGGGCGAACGGCAAATGGCGGATGATAGAGAGTAGAGCAGGAGCAGAACGCAGAACGAATGGTGAAAGGCACGAAGCAGCAGGAGGTAGCCGAAGTGGAAGAACCACAGATGTGAGGCGAGTAACAGATCGAATGGCACTATGGCAGTGAGGGAGAATGGGAGATTGAAGATGATTAGAGGAAGGAAGAAGACGACAACCCTAATCTTCAGAAGAACAAAACGGCAATGTTTTTCCAAAGCAAAATGGCGTCGTTTGAAGGTGAATGGCAAATCCCATCAGAAGCGCAAAACGGCGTCGTTTTGGCAAGTCAAAATGATGACGTTTTGCAGTTTTCCACCCCCCGTCATGAACTCGTGAACTCGTGCATGAACTCGCAATTTTATATGAGTTTGACCGATTTTACCCGAGTTTACTCTATTTTACCTAGAAACGAGTTTATGCCCGACTTAGGTCGATTTTACGACCTAAACTCGTAAACTCGTACGAGTTTACGAGTTAACTCGCGATTTTGATAACTATGACTATTACTAAAAATTTCTCTCGTTGATAAGTAAAAATTTTCTCTTGTTGATAAGAAATTTCTCTTTTCTCTCATTTGTATCTTACTCCTCGTCCCAATCTGTGCCTCTATTTATACTACTTTACTCCTCCACAAAATTTCAAACTCTGCTTGTATTCCTATTCATCCTGTGAGAGAATCTGCTTTTTCTTTGAAATCGGAAAAGAAGAATCTAATTCCAGGGGGTCACATTGTGTCAAGCGTGTGGCACCCACGCGCTGTACCCTTGAATATATTTTTTTCTTCTGAATTCAAAAAAGGGGGATTCTGATTTCAGAGGGTTCACATTGCGTCAGGCGCATGTCTCCCTCGCGTGGACCCCTAAAACATTTTATTTTTAGAAATCAGAAAATGAGAATTTGATTTCTGATTTTTTGTCCCATACAAAAATAAAATTTGATAAATACCCCTAATCTTGCAAAATTGATGATAGGGAACCATACGATGACAAATTTTTCCCTAGAATGTTATGCATATTACCCAAACCCCTCACTACTAGACAAATCCGAGTGACTTAATTTATTATAATTTATTAATTAATAATGTATTATGTTAATTGAATAAATTTTATATAGTTATCATAATTATGTATTAATATTTTTATATCATTATTATTCATATTTATTTTATTTTGTTAAAAAGTTTTAAAATATATAATTACTTGTGAATGATGAATTATATATATATATATATATATACATACATATATATATATATATATACATACATACATATATATATATATATATATATTTGTGGATGGTATTTTGGTCCAAAATACGAATATAGACTAAATTGTTGTTTATTTTCAAAATAGATGGGAGAGAAGTGTATGATTTTAAAATGAAGGAGAGGGGAGTGTAATAAAGCATTTCTTACAGGAGAGGATGTAATTTACTCATGTTTTTTATGAAAATAGATCATGTAAAGTTGCATTCTTGTCATGTGTTATTATATGTGACCTTTTATTATTAATTTTTTTTATTATTATTTATGTCATTTATTAGACCCACCTCATTGATTAGTAGCGAGAGATTATTCATATCAACATATGACAAGAAATTATATGAGATTCGTTCTCTGTTTTTATAAGCCAACGTGATATTTACCATAGGCCTAAACATTGTAGATGTCTAGTGAAACACCCTAGCTAACTGTTTACCCATACGCAGTAAACAAAGCTCACTAGGTTGTTTTCTATCTGATCAGAATACCTTAGTCCCTCGTGATCTTTTGAAAATAGTGGTTTAAGAAAATAAGGACCAATTTTAAAGTTTTCATTTACGTTGAATAGTTACTAAAATAGAGCCATGCGTCAAAAAGAACAATATAACAAAGCGTGTAACTATAAAATCATAGAGCATCCAATACATATCCAGGTGGTCCATCATACAAATTCACATAGCCGTATATACATAATAAGTAAGATATACATCACATGTACATAAACTAAATACTGAATACATAACCCAGAGTACATAATATCAAAATACAAGGGCTATGCCCTTGGCAAAAATCTGAACATCGATCTATCTTTAAGCTCATGTCCTGTCATCGCCGCTCATGGCTCTGCTGGCGGCTCGTCAGCGTCCTCAAAATAGGACTCATCATCAGTACCTGCAGTCATAAAGCAGTGGGAATGAGAACGGTAGGTTCTCAGTGGAAATAACTTTAGTTCCTGAGTCTCGTATCAGATTAGGTCAGACTTCAGGCAGCTTAGAGATCTCTAAGTGAACGTGCATTACTAAATATCCTACTCTTTATTATCTGGCCTAAGTTCTGAACAGCTTTATCTACATTACTATATGATAGGGGAACTACTCTTGCTTACTACGTTCTCGTGCTGATTAACATTTCGTGGATATACATAGCCGTCTCGAGCTTTCTCTTGACGGTGCTGACAGAATAACTCACATATAACAGAATGCAGAATTATACAGTAATTATACTCATTCATAGCAGAATCATCAGAATATGCCTAGCAGAGTCATCAGAATAAACATGACAGAATCATCATAATAAACATGCTGGATATGCATGCCTAACAGAATGAACATATGCATTACAGAATATGATAGAATAACCTGCATAACAAAGTAAACCTGCTTTTGGAATATATGTTATTCCCACCATAGTAATGCCCTCTGTTGACATTAGTATGACGGAATAACCTCGCACCCTCAGTGTAGGCCCTAACGGACCTTCCTGCGGTGGGCTTCCACCTGCCGTGTGCCCCCTTGGGACCCCTCGACAGTGGGCGGATATTGTACCCCCACCTTAGCTTGCCCCCTTTCGACAATGCAAAGGCGTGGTAACCGCACACCTCCAGGTATGCCATATCGACACCACCTGTGGCGGGCTTCCATCTTCAGTATGTCTTTCGGACCTACTGAAATGGGCTTGTTACTTGGCTCTCGTGATCACGGCCTTTTCAGCATGTGGCATTAAGCCTTTTTCAGCATTGGGCATTGGCCCTTTTTCAGCATTGGGCATTTGGCCCTTTTCAGCATTTCAGCATTTCTGTACCTGCAGCATGGCATACTTGTTCCCTATGGTTCATTTCAGAATCTTTACTTATCTCAGAGTTATTTCTAGTTCTTTAAACTATGTTTATCATGAATGCATGAAATGCTACAGATTTTATCACAGATTACATGTAATGTGCAAGTTCGGTGCATGTTCTTCATATACAACATATACTTCATAGAATTCAACTATCAATCACACTATAGCAATAAATACTGGACTATGTGCCTCAAGAGGAGTTCCATAAGCGTTTTGGTTCTCGAGCCACTCAGCGAAAACTGATGTTCGCTCAGCGGTTTGAGCCTTCGGCCCAGCGATAGGGGTCTTATCGCTCAGCAGTAATGACCTCATCGCCCGGCGACTGCCACCTTCTCGAATCCTCTCCACCACCTTACAAAAAAATATCTTTTTGGACTTTCCACGTGGGCTTAAGCTCGCTCAGCGGCGCTTGAGAATCGCTCAGCGGCCCCTGTGCGAGACATGAAAACCGAATGCACCATTTCTTCCATCTTTCTCTCCTTTGCTCCCATGGCACCTGCTTGAGTTTCACACATAATCCAAGCACAATAATCCTATCTAATCCAGGTCACAAGACCCTTCAGAATCATCTCCCTAAGCCTAACCAAACTTCTAGCATAATTACACATACAAGCATAGAAACATACATACACATGCATAAGCACATCTAACCAAACATAATCACCAAAGAGGCGTTAAACTAAAGTTACCCACTTCCTAAAGAGCTCTTAAATGATTGAAAAGGATGAACTTGAAGCTTGATGGCTTGCTTGAAGTCTCCTTTGTCAAGAAAGGAAAAACCTAGGTTATGGAGATTTAGGGTTATGGAACTTGTTGTCTTTGCTTCCACTTGAAGAGAAACTCTTAGCCTTGACACTAGCTTGTCTTCTCGATGAATTTAAGAGTGATTTATGATGATGAAAGGCAAAGGATGATGGTTGAACTTTGGTGGCTATGGAGCTTTAGGTCTTGGAACTTTAGAAGAAGAAAATGAATAACTTTGGTGTATGTGGTATGTGTGTCTTCGGGCAAGGGGGCTGGCCGTGGGGTCTTTAGTGGCCCTTGGTCATCTAGGTTTCATTTTATTTTCTCTCGGTGTGTTTTCGGTCATGTTCACTCATTAACTATTTATGTACGGAAGTCCTAAAAGTATTCCGGACATACCGTTGTGACCTATTAAATTTTCTTATTAATATTTAAATTTTAATTGGAATATTCTTGAATTTATTTTCATATTAATATATTTTACAGACTCCTGTGAGTCGTGATTAAATTCTAAAAATGACCTAATATTGACCCGAACGTCACTGGACGTCACGAGATCGCAGAATTATTATTTTAAACTAAAACTACTGGAATAAAATTAATATTTGAATTTTATTTTATTTTTATCTCACATTTTCATTCTTAATACATTTTTAATTATTTATTAAGCGGAGTTTGAGTGAAGGGAAAAACTCGGGTTGTTACATCTAGGGCAAGTCACATTACATCATTTATGGAAAATTAAGGCTCTTGCCTTGGATACCGTCATCCATAGGTGACAAAAACACACATTCCACGGCTTGATTTCTCCTCTTTTTTTTTTTTTCCTTTCTATCTGCGTTTTATTTGCCACTCGACTTAGCATTGAGCTGGTGTTTTTATTATTTTTTTTTATTTTTATTTTTTCTTTCAATACATCAATTTCAACTAGAAGAACATTTCAAACATGTTGTCATCAATGGTTCGTACAGAGTTGGACTAAAAATTGTGGAAAGCGGTCACGTTTTGGTTACTTGAAATTTAATGTCTTAATAAATTGGTGGCAACTTTGAATAGGAAACAATTAATATCATTTCTGTATTGAAAAGAACAAACAAATTTATAGATCACATCTTAGAGACGCCATTTGTGTATGGGAGATTCTCAACATGGAAATCGTATATATTTCTTAAAGTTAGAGAAGCCGTTGATAATTTTGAAGAAAAATTGCCAAAGTACCCTCACCACATAGAGAAATACATGATTCATGAATATTATGAATATTAATTTTAACTTATCGTACTTAAAAATATATAAAAATAAAATAATTTATAATTTATAGTATTTCTGAATTATCCAAGTATTTCTCCACTCATACATGGCATGATTTGACTCAGCTTACTTGCAAGTTGGCCATCATGATCTTTTTTGGTTTCTATACTTGCTCCCCCATGTTCAACTCTACCCTATGTACCATAATTTTGCCCAATGCTTTAAACCTTATCCTCATATCACATGTGCCTAACAAACGGAAGGTCCAATTGATAGTGATATGCTTCCTGTAAATGGGGAATATCAAGAGGATAATGAAAACGAAAGCTTTTATTGGTGAAGTTTGGAATCTTATTTTATGTACTTTGACAAAATCACCCCTCAATTTTAATGTAAATAAGTATTTAAATTCAAAGCTCTGCTTGATTCCCATGGTACTTTTTATTAAAATTAAGAAGCATTTGATACATTGTCTCTAAGATCACCGGGTAATTTACATTACCTTTTAGAAATATTATCACCTTTTAAAATGCTGATAATGTTACATTGTTCTATTTGATGTGCATAGGTAATGTAACTGAAAATTTACATTACCTTGTTTGACACATAGAAAAGATTACGAGATAATATACATTACTCATCATCATCATCACTTTTTTATTTATTATTATTATTATTTCTATTTTTTATTATTTTTTGCTAGTTTTATTATTATTATTATTATTATTATTAATATTTAGGATTACTTAGAGATAGACACCTCCTATGAAAGTAATCTACATTATCACTTTGAAGACAATGTGGATTACCTTAGCAATCCAGATTATCAGAAATCATGTCACATCAAATAAGTAAATGTGGATTACCACATAACTTAAAAGTCAAATTACCAGTAATTTAAATAGATTACCTCATACTAAATGTCTCATTCTTCGTTCACTCAATTAAGAGAGGTACCACATGTCATTTGTAGAAATTATACAATACAACTCCAATTTTACTACTTGTACTTAACACAATTATACAAAACCTTTTTCTATGTTAAAAATTTGAACATATAGCCAGAGTTAGGATTTTGTTGTAAGGGCCAGACCAAAACTATGATATTTTATAGAATAAATTAAGTCTCTTTTATTGTATGTAATAAAAAAATTTATTACATTTTTTAAATTAAAATAGTCATATAATTTATTTGAAAATCATTTCTAATCTCTAATCAAAGTCATCTCTATATGATAAATTATGTCTTTTATACATATGAATCTATTATTTATCCTTAAAATTTTTATAGAAAGAGAGAATTTTTAAGTAAATAAAATATAAAATATGATCAATTTTCTTTTTAAACAACCAAAATTTTTGACAAAATGTGATTGTAACAAAGATGTAGCATTACATTGTTGATCATTAGATAAATGATGAGGAAATACTACATCATTTTGTTAAACTACTTCTATGATTTATGTAACAAATTCTAGTTATATTATTTTTTTACATATTATTGTTCATTTTTCTCATTAAGAGGGACCATAAACTATAATATAGGCAAAACCTTGGGGGCCATGGCCCTCCCCATCCCCCTTGGCTTCACCTCTGCATATAGCCTTAATAAGAGTTTAATTTTTATGATTTTCTTTTATTATGGATATTATATCAACTTTCATCAGAATCATTTCATATTATATTTACCTCATTTACATTACAAGTTAGACACATTTTTTTTCTTAAGTTTATACATTCACCTCCCTTAACATTAAATCCTAAATTTAAAAATATAAAAAATGACTATCTTCCCCATAATTCTTTATTCTATCTCTATTTTAGCCCATCCTACTTTCATCGTCACATCAACATTGACTCTTACACCTATATATTACAACATTACCTCAGAAGAAATTAAATTACTTATTTTTATGACACATTATTAAGTAACAATATCTACCATGCATTATTTAATTTAAAAATATTAAAAATAACTATTCTGCGCATAATTTTTATCATTCTATTTTACCCAACCCAATCTTCACTGTCACATCAATATTAACTCTCACATCCACTACCACCCCTACCTCAAAAGAAAATTACTTTTATTAATGTGACAAGGGGTAACACATGGCTAAACAAATAGCATTGCATTACAAGAATTTTGCAAATTAGCGACAACTAAATTGGTTGTTAATCCATTGTTAATCCCTTGCTAAATAAATTAGCAAGGGATTAAGGACATATTAGAGACCAATTTGGTCGTTGCTACTTTGAAGTCGCTAATTAACTGAAAAAACCATTTGGTCGTTACTCTGTACTTAATTTATTTTAGCGACGAAACTACTGGTTGTTACTATGTCACTAATTCGTAGTTATTTTATGGTAGATATGGTTTCTTAAATCGTTGCAGATTTGTGAGGAATTGTGTCGTAGCTAATCCCTCGCAAATCCTTTGCAACATTCATCACAAATTTGTCACTAATTTGTAGTTGATCCAACGCAAATATGTTAAAAAAATGCAATGTGTAGCAATTTCATTGTTAATTTGTCTCAAATTCATGGTTTTAAAAACAAAACTGAATCGGTTGAACCAATTAGACCAATACCATTTTCACTTAGAACTAATTCATTTTTCAACAAAATTCTAACTTTTATTTAAGAAAATTTCCGTTTTGTAGGATCAATGCTCACAATATGTCGATGAACCCCTTCACTTGCTTAATACTCTTTGAAACACAAGTCCTTTTTATAACTAAAATTTTGGAATCCACTTTGTCTTTTAATTGATGTGGGATTAAGAGGTTTCACTAGTGGCTCTTTATGCAAGACTATTGTATAAGTTTAAATAGTGTATATTATACAAGTTTAAATAAATCACATATTCTTAAACAATACAAGCTTGTTCTGTCAACAACAAATTGATTGTAAATGTTATTTATCCCAACACGAACTGTTAATGCGACAAATAAAGGTCAATCTTCACTAGCAACATTAGTTGTTCGTCATTATATTACACAATGGTTGCTACTTTTTGTTTTTGGTCATTACAATGGTAGCTTTTCTTTGAGTGTATCTCTCTCTATGATTGTTATCATATTTGTTTAGTTCTAATGAGAGTTTGTAGGTAGTTCAAACCCCTTATTTTAATAATATTAACCACTTGTGTTGTCTTTATTTTTTTTGGTATCGACTTGTGTTGTTTTTATGTGTATGCTTTAGTCTTTTTCAACATTTCTTGCAAATTGAATAATTTTCATGTGCGTTTTCTCTATATCAATTTTTTTAACATCATTTCATTTATTTTGTCTCTTTTTCATCTTTGCGATTAGCTTCAAACTATATTAAAATTATTTTTGTGAACATTAAATAATTATTTTACTCTTTATTTAATTTATTTAATATTTTTATTTATTTTATAGCATATAGTTGTGTGTGTGTTGTTACATCCCATAATTTTCCTTACTAAATTTCATCACTAATCCATATTTTTCTTGTAGTGTTGCAAACTTTTTTTTTTGAATAATACATAAAAAATTAAACCCATAAATAAATTAATTAACATAATCTTCCTCAAGAACTAAAACAGTCTTCCTAAAATTAAAACACTCGCGCCTTTAATTTTGCGTCTCACCTGAAACAAAGTTGAGCATTGAAAAAAATTTAACATTTTTAAAACAAATTAAAAATGCTAAAGATTCAAGAACTTTATCGAAAATTATTGTCAGAACGATATTACATAATCACTAATTTTATGACAAATAAGTGAATCCTTCCTACCCCTTCCCGTCAACCAGCATATGATTAATTTCGGTACAAGATTATGACTATGTTTTTATGGACATGCAATGTTGCTTTTCTCAACCAACAAGAAAAAAGAGTAGCCATACTAATTAATTCATGGACGTGGGTGTCTCCATGTGGTGACACAAAATGCGCCATAGTCAAATTGGTCATGTATGATCCTGTTTGCTGTTGGGGGGCTAGGATCCAAAGTTCATGCAAGAAGCTCCGTCATTAAAGGCAGCACCTCAGGACACTCCTAAAATTACTTTTTAGTTTGTTGAATCATGATTCTAATTGTTGACTTCTTCTACGTATCCATCCATCCATCTCCACCAACATGACTATGTATATATGTGTGTATCTGCCTTTGAAAATGCTGTAGTGTGTACATGTTTTTGATGCCATCTTGAATACGTAACCAAATGTCCTGTTTTCGACATGACACCATCCACCCACTTTTATGCCAACCATATCTTATAAAGATTATAAGCATGCAAGTTAATCATTTTAATATAAGAAAAACCACATAAATCTGACTTTTTGTTTTGTAAATTTAACAGCAAAGTCCACACATATTTTTTTTTCCCTATAATAATAACACGATTTTATGGACTTTTAAGTTTGCAGGCTTAAATTTCTCTACGCATAATTTTTTTTTTCTGATTTATTTTTCTATTTTGAATTTTGTAATGTTGGATTCTTTATTTGTAATTGTTGTTTATCTGTGTAATATACACATAATGGTTGTTGATTTTGTGGTGTATAAATAGCGGAACTATTTTTTTTTAGGAGTTTAAATTATGCTCGGTTTTATGATGATATTACTTTCAACCATAACCATTTGATGTAACTTTCTTTATGATAACAATATATTTTAGGGTAAATTACACCAGTTAAATTACATTGATCTCCCCCATCTTGTTTGGAAAAATTAAATTGACATCTCTTGACGAACACTAGCTAGCCTCTCTTAATAATAACAGAGTTAAACGTAATTTATTATTAAGGTGTTTTTTAAATTATGTCCCTCACGTTGCACTATAAGAAAAATGCTAGTTATCGTCAGATTTACCATTGGAATTTTTCCAGATTATTGTCAAAATTTTGGCTTTCCGTCAAATTTACTGTTGGAAAATGGATCGACAGTATAAGCCTCGATGGTAACTTATTACTGTTGAATTGACATAGTCGATAGTAATTACCATCGATGTCGACCAACGCAAATGACAGTCCAAGAATAGTTCGTACTAAACCAGTTACCGTCGACTCAAACTGACGGTAATAATATTAATATTTTATTCTATTTACCATTGGTTAATTCAAACAGAAATTTAATGATATTTATACATAAATTTATGACGATTTACCATCGGCGATAACCGACGGTAATACATCAAAATTTTATTGTATTTATTGTCAGATCTAATTGACAGTAATTTGACCAATTTGTTCAAATTACCGTCGAAAAGTAATTTGAACAATTTGTTCAAATTACCGTCGAAAACAACCAATGGGTAATGTTACTATTTTGAAACTATTACCGTCAATATATTACTATGGGTAATGTTCGACGATAAAGATAATTAATTTAAAAAAATTATTATTTAATTATTATTGTTTAAATAATTAAATTATTATTTAATTCAATAAATTATATATTAAATAAATATTAATAATATAAATATTTAATTAAATAAAAAATTAATTAAATTATTATTTAATTTAGTCAATTATTTAATTCTATAAATTATATATGAAATAAATATATTATTATATAATTATTGAATTAAATAACTATTAAATTAAATAATATTTTTAGTAAATATAATAAATAATTTAATAGTCATCTAATACCAAAATATGACATTCCATATAAAATTAAAAAGTTTAATTTAAAATTTAATTAAATAGATGTACATTTAATCCAATTAATGCTTTAATTAAATATAATAAATAATTAAATAGAATATACAACCAAATATTTATCTATTTATTTTAATGCATAAATAATAAATTATCCTTATAAATAATTAAATACTAAAAATGAGTTTGTGCAATAAAAGTTAATAAAAAAATTACACATAATATTCAAATGAAATTGTGTTACAATTTCTCAAATAATTACATATGCTATTTTGAAAGTTCAAAATTGTCATCGTAATTTTCAGAACTAAGTCCATCATCGAACTCTTCTTCTTCTTCACTATCATTGTATACATAAATTTCTTCATCACTTGCATGTTGTTGAAGGTTAGGAAGTTTAACTATGTCAGGGTCATCATCAAATGTACTGCTACCTAATGTGGTAGGCAATGGAGATTCAACATTATTACAGGGATTGACTCTGACAATTGATATGCTTGATGAAATGTATTGTCTGAAGATTCTAAGTCATCAAACTCAATTCCACTGCTTGGTTTGCATTTCATCACAACTTTCCAACTTGATTGGCTAGCTCCTAGATAGTTTGCATGATAAACTTGTTTTTCTCTTTTAGCAACAATGAACAGATCATATGCCCTATACCGCATTATAGGATTAATCTTAGTGGTCTTGTAGTCGGGTGACTCGGAGTTCCGTTTAGATCATACCAATCACAGCAGAAAAGTACAACACGATGAGATGGACCATCGTGTGCATATTCTAATTCAATAATTTGTTTAAGCATTCTATACCAATCATTGGTTGTTTCTGCAGCATTAGAATATTCATCCTTAACCCAAACCCCATTATTGTTTGTCCTTTGTTCGGTTGCCCATTCAGATGTGTGAAACTTTATTCGTTAACAAAATTAATGAGCCAACTAATTGCTTTGTTCATAGGTCACTCTAACAAACTCATCAAGTGATGGTCGCTGCTACAATGATTTTGCACCAATATAGATTTTAAAACTAAGTTATACATATCTAATTTTGATAAAGGAAATCGTTCGATTGAAATATATAGTTTAAAGCTAAACACATACATAATTTGTAAACCACGAAGGAAACATTTGATCAGAGCATTGATCACCAAATTGTTATTGAAACACCCTGTAAACATGCATCAACATAATCAACATTTTTAGAAAATGTGTATTAATAAATTAAACAAGATTACAGTAATCGATTGAACTTATTAGTAATATGGAAGCATTTCTTTACAATTCAGCAGAATAACCAAGTGAGCTGTCATCCTTTCTTGTGCATTCAACCTATAATCGTTTGTTCTTCCAGCTGCGTGTCTAGTTTGATTGAGAATTGAAAATGTCGACTGATTAGGCATTGTACCACCATCATTGTTACATCCTACTGTAGTTCTATTGCAATTGACATTAGCACCAAAGTAGTAAGAACAAAAGTAAGAAGTTTCCTTGGTTAAGAATGTCTCGCATATCGACCCCTCAACTTGAGCCCTATTTTTCACTATTCTTTTCAACACTCTCATGCACCTTTCAAATGGATACATTTACCTATACTGAACCGGACCACACATTCGGCCTTCGTAAGCTAAGTGTACAGACAAATGCTCCATTACATAAAAAAATGTCGAGGTAAACATCCTTTCAAGTGAACAAAGGATAATGGGAATGTTTTGCTTTGTGACTAAGAGGTCTTCAACGTAGCAGTCGACGAGCATAAGGTTTTCAAAAATTGGCTCAACGCAGCTATCAGTTTCAACACGCTCTTCGGTAGTTCTCTGAATGTAATTGGGAGAAGACACTGCATAAACACATGACAGTCGTGACTCTTCATGCCAACCAACTTCCCTTGTGCAATATAGACACATGAGCCAAGTCAGATGCATAACCGTTAGGCATTTTCAAATCTTGCAACCAATGAAGTACACTTTGAACTTGTCGCTTGTTCAGGGTGTAGCACACTTTGGGCTTCATGAAACGACTACCAGAAATTTGTTGTAGGTTCAACTCCGGATGTCTACCAAATTGCTTCAAATCTTGCCTTGCCTTCTCATTGTTCTTGATCTTAGTGTCCATGACGGTATGCATTATATTATCAAAAACATTTTTTTTCAATATGCATAACATATAGACAATGACGAACCAATTTATCTTTCTAATACAGCAAATCCCATAACATACTCTTCTTAGTCCAGTTATGTTCTTCACCATAACCTTGAAACCTAATAACCTTGTCAACTTCAATAATCTTCGGAAGATGTCTAACCCTCCTCAGAATCTCAGGGCCAATTAGTCTTTGTAGAGGCTCTTCATTTTCAGTTATGTTCTTCTAAAATGCATACTTACTATTCCTAAACGTGTGGCTGGGCTCCAAGAATACCATGTGACAATCAAACTAGGATTGTTTTCCTCCATATGGTAGCCAGAATACTTTAGTGTCTTCCATACAAATTGGACACACTAAAGTTCCCCGTGTCATCCATCCAAACAACATTCCATAAGCAGGAAAATCATTAATAATCCACATCAAAGATGCCCTCAATACAAAATTCTACTTCCTGGACACGTCGTACGTAAGCACATCTAGATTCCACAGCTGGTTCAATTCATTTATCAAAGACTGAAGAAAAACATCAATATTTGCTTTAGAGTTGCTCGGGACTGGGATTACACAAGATAAGAACAGATAAGGGCCTTTCATGCACTTCTCAAGCAATAGATTGTATGGTGTAACAATTACTGGCCAACATGAGTAAGGTTTGCTAAAATGATTATTAGGAGTAAACCTATTAGAACAAAGCCCTAATCTCACATTTCAAGGTTCTGCTGCGAAGTCATGGTAAAATCTATCAAAGTGTTTTCATGCTTCACAATTAGAAGAGTGAGTCATGCAACCATTGTTTCTTCTATTCTCAATATGACATCTCATGTGCAGTGTCGAGCTCATTGATGCAAATAACCTCTTAAGTCTTGGAATTAAAGGCAAGTAACACATTCTTTGAAAAGGAACATCCTTATATCTCCCAGGACCTACTCTCCTTGGCGTAAACCTATCGGCACCACAAAATTTGCATTGAGTCAAGGCTGCATCATCATTATAATACAACATACAGCTCGATCGACAGCAATCAGTCTTGATGGACCTTAAGCTAAGTTTAGAAAATACTTTCTTAGCTTGATAAAAGTTTGTTAGAATTTTATTCCCTGGTGGTGTCAGCTCTTTAATAAATTCAAGCCACTGGTCGAATGATCTCTCACTTTGATTAGTGTTTGACTTCATAGTCAACATCCTAGCTGCCACAGATAATCTTGAATGAATAGATCCTTCCCACACCAGAGTATTTGCATCCTCTAACAAACTATAGAAATTTTTGGCATCTGGATTGGGTTCCTCATGTAGTAAGTTGTCATTATGCATATCAAAGTCGCCTCCAAAAGCATCGTTAACCATTTGTGAATATCTATCATTATTAACTGTTTTGGGTTCATCGACACAAGCCTGACTTGAACTCCCCACTTCATATTGACACCTACTGAACTCATTTACACCATTAACATCCACCTCTCTGCGGTCTACCCATATCCAATAAAGCGGCTTAAACCCATTCCTGTAAAGATGCACTCTAATTTGTTCAATATCCAATATCTTACACTGCTTGCATGAAAAACACTGACACCTAACTCTTTGCTTTGTCACAAACTGATCAGTCGATTTAACTATTTGACAAAAGTAGTCCACACCCTAAAAAAATTATGGCTTTATCACTCCCTGATTCTCGTAGTATCTATCATACATAAAAGGTACTGGTAATGAACACTTGTATGAAAATAAATTCACAAATACCTTGGATAAACCTAAGATTCCCCCTAGAACAATTAAGAGATCACGACGGTGGCATCGGAATATTTTTCAGATGACCGTACGTGAATCACCCGGACAGCGTACGACAAAACACGATCAAATTGGGCTGGAAAGTGGGCCCCACGACCAAAAAATCTGCCCTCTCTCTGACGTTTTCTCTCTGTTAATGTAGGCCAAGTATTTGGTCAACAAAGTCAAAGATGACTCATTGTCCTTATCCTTTGATTTTATTTTCTTTTTCTTTTTTCTTTTTTCTTTTTCTTTAATTTTGTGGCCACCAAGGGCCCAAGCCACACGGCTCCTAGGCCTATGAATAGCCCCTCATTATTCTTCATTTTCTCACTTTCTCATTTCCTAAGTCTCTGCTCAAAATTCGTTCTGTTCAGAAACTCTGCCGTTACGCTGCCGGAACCAGGAAACTAGCTAGGAAAGTTACACACTTGTGGAAACCTCACCTCACCTCACCCTCCCAACCATCTCCAAGACTCTAAGGAAGTGGGTAAACCTAAGCTTGCTCAGCTACTTGGTGGCTTCTATGTGATTATAGTTGCTTGTATGCTCTTATGTTGTATTATATTAGAAATGCTAGGTTATGATGCTTGGATAGTTCTGATGTGTTCTGTGAGCTAAATAATGTTGTATTATGGTTATAGGAACTTGTAGAAAAGCCCTGAGAAGTGGACATGGGAACTGGTTACAGGAAAAGCAAAATAACAAAGGAAGAGCCCTAGGGACCGCTGAGCGACCTAGGGCTTAATCCTAGGAAACCCTTTGAAAATGATTTTGTGACTTGGGATTTCTTCAGGGACCGCTAAACGGCCTGAAGAATGATTTGGGAAATGGTTTTGAAATGAAACTCTGTGATTTGAATGGCTTCAGGGACCGCTGAGCAGCCCAAGGGGGCGTTGAGCGGCCTAAAACATGGTTTTTCCATGGAGACCTAGACAAGGGTGACAAAGTGACCCGAGAGTTCTTGGGGTTGTTGACCAACCCGGGGAGCTCTAGGTCACCAAGCTAACCGGAACTAGGGATTGAATGTTTGTGAAATTTATCTTAGGCTGTATGTTCCAACAAGCACTTATTCATATGATTTATTTGTAAGTGGAATAATGATTCTATTTTATGGTAAAGTGCATCATGAGGACAGGGTTGTCGATTAAGCGTTAGGACAACCTTAGATAACTAGAAAGTAATCACTTAATGTTTAAAGATCGTAATTGAACTCTAGGGAACAAGTGATGTTCTAGGAAGGTTCCGACCACCAAGGGTCCGGTGTACCTTAAAGCAAGTACGTAGTTATATGATAGGAAGTCCCTCTCTTGGCACGTCCACGGACAAGCCCCTCACCAGTCCAGCAAGATGGATTGGTCAATGATGATTAACAAAAAGAAAAGAAAGATGAATAAGGGTGACGTCACACCTAAGAAATGATGATAATGATGATGTATGTGTCCATGCTGGTCGTGTCGAGAGGACCGACCCCTCGCCATCCCACTAGGTGGATGGTTATCCTTATTGATAGTCGATTAATGGACCCTAGTTTTCCATTGGTGGTTCGCAACCACTCAGGTTATAGTGTTGCCTAGTCATCTTCAATATGGGAGTTAGAAGCATGTTGTAGCCGGATGACCACGTCTACATAGGTGGAGGACAAGAAGTAACAAGAAGGACGCGGCCCCGGTCCCTTAGTTTGACCGAAAGTGTAAAAGAACCCAGCATGCCTGAGTTGTGTAATGTATGACTATATGTATGTAAGTCTATATAGTATGTAAGTACCGCCAAGCGAACGCTCGAGACGACCTATATAAACTTTGTAGACCGAGCAGGTAAAGTTAATAAGTGTGTAACCATAGTAAATAAAAAGACTAGAGATTTCCCCAGTCACCTAGTAAGTTAGATAAAGCTACTCAGGACTAGGATGAATAATCATAATCAGTAGGGATCTAGTATGCATGAACACGTAGAGATCTCCTGAGTGGCCTGGATCATAACCGAGATAATCCCCCATGCTAAGGTAAACCACTGAGGACCCAGCCCACTCGTTTATTAATCCAGGGGCAAACGAGGACTACACTGAGCAATTAACCGGAGGAGCAATAGAGGACGGTCGCAAGGAGCCGGCAACTGAGGGGGGACAAGCTACTAGAGTTGTGCGTTAGATAGCCTTTATTTTGTGGGTGAACAATGTTTGTTTATGAGTTTTTTAATGTTTGTTTCTGTGTGTTATAATATTTGCTTCCAAGTTTTGTAATATTTATTCCTAAGTGTTGTAATGCTTGTTTCTTTGTGGTGCAATGTTTGTTTATGAGAGAAAGTGAATGTAGAGTAGTAGATAGAGTATGACAGTAACCTTTTGTTATTTAACTGAGTGTAAGTCTCATTTTGTTTTGTTTTTGTGTTTGATAAATTTTATTTTTTTATTTTGTAATGTTTGTTTCTAAGAGAGTGAATGCACACATCTTAAAGTGTGAGTGGAGAGCATGAAAGAGTGTGATAGCCACCTTTTGCTATTTAATTAGGTACATGTCCCATTTTATTTTATTTATTTATTTAATAATGTTTGTGTTTCTATTTTAGAATATTTGTGTCTCTGTTTTATAAAATTTATTTATGGGTATGTCTCTATATATGTTGTGCCAAACTATGCGTTAACTATATATTGGACATATGTTAATTGTACACCTACTCACCTAGCATTATTGTATATATAAACTAATCTCTGCACGCACATTGACAATATAATTTTTTTTAAACTGAATTTTTATTGATTGACAATATAAAAATATTTTACACTATTAGTACATAGTATAAATTAATCTCTACTTATTATAAAAAAAAAATAAACTAATCTCTACACAGGAAGTAGTTTATCTCACAATTTAACGAGTTTCCACTTCATTATTCTTTTTCAAGATAGGATGTTAACCTACAATACCTTAAAACTGTTCACTAATTTTAATTCCAACAAAATTTAAGAAATTAATTTTCCTTAATACATTAATCTAAATATAAAGTGATGATATTACTTAGTAATATTTTTTGAAAAACACTTGGTAATATGCATATACAGGGTTTTAACATGTATATGGTTACACAGATTCATGGGTTAAAATGAAAAAATAGAAATGTATGGGTTGAATTTCTGAAATCGCCATAGTGTAGGGCGATTTCAAAAATTTGAATTAAAAAAAAAAAGAAGCAAACCTGAAATTGCCAGGACTACCGACGATTTCAAAAAAGTTGATGGGACGTGGGAGCAGGGTGTTGGGCGATTTTAGAAAAGTTGATGGGACATGGGAGTAAGGGTTGGAGGGGAAGTGGGAGCAGGGGTTGGGGGATACATTTTTATAAAAAAAAAATATTCCAAGTCTGAAATCGCCACTTCTTATCGCGATTTCAGACCTTTTAAAATATAAAAAAAATTTAGAGGCCTGAATTAAATAGCTAAAGGGGTGGCGATTTCAGACATTTTTTTAAAAAAAAAATTCAGAGGTCTAAAATCGCCATAGAAGGTGGCGATTTCAAACCTTTTTTTTAAAAAAAATATTCAGAGGTCCGAAATCGCCAGAGGGGTGGCGATTTCAAACCTCAGACCCATACAAATGTAAATATTTTTCCTGGAGCATACTACGAGATTATCTTTTGTTTGGGTCCATTAAAACGTAAAAAAACCGCATATACATATATATAGGCCTATATAGCCGAAAAATAGGATAAGGTGCGATGGAAGGTTGTTAGGTATGGGGAAGAGACATAATGATGGGCGATTAGCGGTGATGGCGAGCATTAGGAGGTAAATGTCTGTATCAATCAATTGCATGGTACTATTTTATGTGTACGTTAGAGAATCTGAATCAAAGCAGAAATAAAAAGGAAGATCACTACGTGCATGGAATATGGAATATTATCTATCCTCAAATCAAGGCCCATGATAATGTCGCCTCCATTTGGGTAAGTCGCACTGGTACCCTCAACTTGAGTCATTCTTTTATACTCCATGGAATTAATAATTTTATGCAACACATAACATATTTACTATTGACCAATCTTTAAGAAAAAAAAAACCAACAGATAGAAATAAAAATCAAAGATAAAGATTACATTATGGTGTAAAAGTTGATTTACACCTGGTGTATAAAAGAATTTTTCCTCAACTTGTTGCCTTCTCATTTTTCTTCTCCTCACTTAACAACAGTTCTACCACCGTGCACATCTTACGGAAGGAACCATGACTGTTGAAAGATAAAGTAAAATAATTTAAAAAAATGGATAAATTACAGAAACTATCTTTGACGTTTGATAAAATTGCACTCCACCCAAACTATGTAAAAAATTGCAATTCACTCTAGTTTTTTCATTATGACTGATCACTAGACTTCTAATGGCTACTCTTTTCTCTCTCATTTCTCTTAGTTAACCCCAAAATGACGTTATTTTAATGGTTCATAGACGCAACTGGCCAAAAAATTTTAGGGATCAACTTGGCCAAAAATTTCTAGCAACTACTTAGTCCATGCAACCACCCTCCCCCCCACCACTACCATTTCCTCCACTTTGACCTTAAGCTCACCACCACTAACACTAGCAACCTCACCACCCACACCCTCATTCTCACTACCACCACTCATACCCCATTCCCACCACCACCGCCGCCACCATACACACACCCATCTCTACCACTACAACCACTACTAGAAATAAGGCTTTTCACGACGACATTTTTAGTTGCTAAAAGCCTTATGTTGCCGCTAAAAAGTCGTATGGAAGCGACAAAAATGTTGTCACATGTCATTGCCTTAAACTCCCTTGCAGAAAGTCATGCAGCGACATACAAAGTCACTACTAAAACATAACATATCTTAGCGACATTTGTCGCTGCTATAGATAATGTTTGGTAGTGACCCAATATCGCTATGAAAAGATGAAAGTTTAGTTGCGATTAAAGGTCGTTGCCAAAAGATGGTGTTTTAGCCAAGATTAAAAATCGCTGCTGAAGGGTAGCGTTTTAGCAGCGATTAAAAGTTGCTACCAATAGATGGCATTTTAGCAACGATTAGAAGTCGCTGGCAAAAGGTTTGGTTGTCGCTGCCATTAGAAGTCGTTGCCAAAAGATGATTTTTTAGCATCAATTAACAGTCGTTGGCAATTGTCGAGTTATCGCATCGAGAATTATTGTTAAAACATGACACTTTCCCCCAACGACATATGTCGAGGCGACGGCACCGGAGCCTACTACCCTAGGTCATCTTAAAAGAAGGAATGGCTACCCACCTAAGAAGGAGAGAAAAATTGATCAGAACTTGTTCTAATAGGGAAGAAGAGTCTGAACTTTGAGCAAGTTAGAATGGGGGGAGGAGGGCTCTATATATAGACGAAGCAGTGGCCAAAGGAGCAAGCCATGCCCCAATAACGCGGAACCAACGTAAAAACACAGAGTTGATTCGGCACGTGTCTCGTGCGAGTTATATCTACATCTCGTGCGAGACACCTCGTCAAGCATCTCACGTGAGTTGCTAGTGTCTCAGGCGAGACACCTCCTAATCCTGGAAAGGGGTGCTATAATCTTCCCCCTCAGACATTTGGTCTTCCAAATAGCATGTGACTCTAACTTCCCAGAAAACATGGATGCACTTAGACTCGACGTGATTGGAATGCACATGCATATAACTATAACAAACTGGCACATAAACATACATGAAATCCTACATAAGCGTACACAAGCATCTATGACATACAATTTACATAAGCAAGGTTGACTTGGAATACATGATTAAGATATATCTAATGGTGTGATGTTTGCTAGCAGCACATCCTGACGAGTGAAAAAATAGGGGTGCAAGACACCTCTAGTGCCCTAGATTGCTCCTTGGTTACCTGGTCCTCTACCGTTATTGTTCCTACTAGCTTTTATTGCATTACTATTCTACGGTGTTGACTGAAACGTTTGAGCAAAAACATTTGGTTGCACTGAACCTTGACTTGACTCTCCTACTAAAAACGACCAATCTCTCTTGATATGGCCTTTTTGAACACAATTGAAGCACTCCCTCGTTCCATTTCTATAGATACCTGAATGAGCCTAGCCGCAATTCTGGCACTGGGGCCTAGTATGACCCCGAATGCCCAGAACCTTAATGAGCTGAAGTTTATGATGCCTCCTGATTAAGTCTGTGGTGGTGGTGGGTGCATTGGAGTAGGCTTTGAGAAAGCATCTCGTCCAGTTAGCAACCCTTGCTGGTTGTGCTAGTCATGACTACTAGAATTGCCTAAGTAAGAACCCTGCACCTTAGTCTTCTTCCCAAATGGGGGAGCTCCACTGCCCTCAGTCAAGATGACCTCAACATGAATCACAACACCCACAATCTCTTCATACGAAACAGTGTTCGTGCGTTGATAACCCAATACGATACTCTGTAGGTAACCCTTTTACAAAATGGTTGACCTTTGCTGCATGTGCGGGGTTGAGGCTGGAAGATGCCTGAGACAAATGGTGAACTGCCCATCATACTCTATGACTGTCATGCCTAAATAAGTGCCCAATTTATGCAATTTTTGACTATTAAAAAGGCACTTATTCGCTTATGTTTTAACGAATATCTAACTTAATTCCCCTCTTTTTTAGGATTTTAAATATATTTTGAAAGATGGATGCAAGCATAATTAATTGAAGAATAATCCCAAAAAGAATGGAGAAAAGGGCAAAACAGGAAAGGAGCTTAAAAGAGGAAATCAGGCGTAAAGACTGCTCAGCGATGAGCAAGCCTCGCTCAGCGCCAAAGGAATTAAACGCTCAGCGGTGAAGCATTAATCGCTCAGCGCATAGGACAAAAATCGCTCAGCGGTAGTAACTGGACCGTTGAGCGATCGTACCACCGGAACCACTTGCAGCCGACGCATTTAATGCGCCAGCTGGAGCAACCTGGGTTACGGCGCCGCCCTGCAAAAAGCTGCCGGCACATTTATTAAGTCGCATGAAATGATGACTCCGCTCAGCGATAAACCAAATCGGCTCAGCGATAACGACCAAATCGCTCAGCGGTGGTACCCAAACCGCTGAGCGATGCTTCCAATTTTTGTCTATAAATAGAGGGAGGCCGAGGCATTCAAGGAACCATCACCCACCCATCTCCTGCCATACCATTTCGTCCATTACTTCCATATTTTCTTAAGTTAGGGTTAGGAAGAAAGTTAGGGTTTAGAAGCATTCCTTAAAGGAAGTGCTGCCAGAGTTGCCAACGGTTGTAGATCGTGGTGGACGTGTGGAAGCATTTCACCAATCCTCTCAACCTACCATTGCTCTAAACCCCTGTAAGTTTGTAATCTATCCATAACTATGGATAGCTAACTTCTTTATTGTTGGGATTTGATGCGTTGTATTGCTTAAATGTATCCATCTTGACTTATGTGTATGATTCTATGATGTTCTATGATTTTAATGATTGATCTTACACTTAATGCTAGCTTTTGTTTAGTGCTTTGATTCTTGATTTGAGACTTACTTGTACGAGTGGAAGCTATAGCAAGTAAGTTATAACCAAGTTAAGTTCAATCTTGCTATGCTAAAAGCTTGATTTAATGTTTAAATATTGTGGACGTAAGTTACAAACATTTAATCTGACCTAGATCAATTCATCTGATTCTTAGTTGCCGTAATTGGAATGAAGAATTAGTCGTTTTAACACCTGAATTAATGTCGGGCTACTTTGTTAAATTTGAGTAAGAAATTAACAAATCTAAAGAAGGAAACCGAGTGATCTTAACATGCTCAAACGAGATGATCAAGTTAAGAACCGGTGGCGATAAAATCAAAAGAACTCATAGATCATATTAACTACGTTATTGGTTACATTGAGGTAATATTGCAATTCAAATCCCAACATCTTTCTTCACTTGCCTAAACTTAAGTTCACTGTCGTTTTATACTTTATTTTATCTGCAGTTTGTTCATTGCTAATTTACTCAACAAAAACTAATCGTTTCCTATAAGCTTAAAGTTACACAATTCAAAGACGATTGTTTTAAAATCATCAATTCCTGTGGAGATGATTATACCCGACTATACTGTAATCGGATTCCTTGAGAATCTGAAAGCTGTAAAAGAAGGATATATTAAATAAACGAGAGTGCAAACCTATTGCAAAAAGCTTTCAACACTAACGTTATCTTCAATTGAAGGAACTCATTGATCATAACTTCATAAATATTCATGAGTTTCTAAAATAACTTCATAAATATTTTCATAAATAACTACTTTCATAAATACAAAAATTTCTAAATAGCTATCTTCATAAATAAGGAAAGTCCTGATAATAACTAACTTAATAAATACTTAAAAGAAAATACTAAGTTCCACCTCCTAGGATTTCATAAAAACATGCATAAAATAAATAATTTCTAAAAATAATACATGGTCTGAAAATAGATTGTAAAGAAAGTCACTCACTTGGAAATGGCTAACGACTAAGGAGCTCGGACGTTGGGAGCTCCTGACACCCTATGTGGAGGCACTGCTTCCCCACAGACAGAATAACAAGAGAGAGAAAGAATAAAAATAATTGGAGCTTTGGGAGAAAGATTTCACCTTCAAAGCTCCATGAGTGAATTAGCAAAGAAAAAGATTTAGGGGAAACTTGTAACACCCTAGCTAACTACATACCCTCGAGTAGTACGCAATGCTCACTAGGTTGATAATCATCTGGTGGGATTACTTATAGTCCCTTATTATCATTTTGAAAATAATGATTAAGGAAAATATGGACCATTTTAAAACTTTTCCACTTGTTACTTTATTTGCAAAATATGAGCCACGTGTGAGTCAGAGCATATAATACAACCGATAGAGCTGAAGCTTAAAGGTGATAATCATTACTGGCATAATTAATTACATAATCAAGTATTTGGTCCATCACAAATTAAAACCCACAGAGTATCATAATAGTTTACATATATAAGCCAAATACATCAAAATACATATCAAAATGTGGCAAATGTCCTTCGGATGCCAAGCTAGACCGGCTCGTCCTCGGTCCTCTACTGCTCCGTGTGCGGCTCCTCATAGGGCTCCTCGTAGCCCTCATACTCTTCGCCTGCTCCTGGGAAGCATAAGCGAGTGGGAGTGAGAACAGTCGTCCTCAGTGGTTAACCTTGGCATAGGGAATCTCTTTTCTCGCTTATCGACCAGGCCGCTCAGGTGTTTCTAGGTGAACATGTGTAACATCCCGATTTTTCCTTAGGGAAATAATCGTAATCATAAATATTTAATTAATTTTTTAATCATGATTAGAGAATTAAAATAGGAAATTATTAAGTAGAATATCCCTAGGAAATAAGACGTGTCGCGGCAAGAAATTCGGCAGACAACCGAACAGTCGTTGTTCGCCGGTAAAATTTTCTGACGCGCAAAAGGTGTTTGTGAAAATAATCTCCTGGAGGAAAATTCACGAACACCTTTAAATATTAATGCCCTTAGGTAGGGGGAAATTAGAGGATCGCGACAGTATAAACGAAATATTTTTCGGACGACCGTGCGTGACGCACCGAGGCTGCGAGCGATAAAACACGAGCAAACTGGAACCGGGAGGAAATGGAATTTTAGCAGCTGAACTAAGAGAGAAGGGCTGCACGGTCTGATTGGGATTTGTCCTATCCCTTAAATCACACTTCACCAAATCCCATCACATGGCCATACCTATGCCCATGCTTTCTACTATTCATCACTTTTTCCAAATTCTAAAATTTAATTAATTTCCCTCACCCTCAGCCCTTAAAACCGAGACCTCACTCTCCCAAAGCCAATCCTCTTCTTCACTCCCCTGACGCCTTGCTTTCTTCTCTCCACACGGTTTCTAAAAATTTCTTTCCATACCACCACACTTTGCCTATGGACTACACTTCCATAAACCCAGCAAAACCGTGCAAGAAACAAATGTTTCTTAAAGCTCTCCTTCATTTTTCTCTAAACACAGCCCTCAAGTCTCCTCATCTTTCTTTATTTTCTTTCTTCTAAAAATCAAGAGGAACAACCTCTTCCCCCTCCACCTTGTTCGAAGTTCTTTACCTTGGAGAAAAGAGGAGTTCAAGCTTTGGAAGACAACAAGGCTTGTAGGACTTCACTCAAAGCTCTCCTCACCACCACCAAGTTTTCTACAGGTGGGTAACTATGCATAAATCACCTCCCTTGGTGATTTATATGTGGTTATGTTGAGTATGTGATATAATGCATTTGTTGTCAAAGATTTATTGAGAATAAATATTCTGTTACCTGTTGTTTGTATTTCATGTGTTTTATGATTTATGAATGTTCTTGTTGATGCTGTGTATCGCTGGGTTATGTGGGGCTTTGAGATGATTGAGAGAACACGTGAGGAAATGAGAGAAAACCAGCCACAGAGAGTAAGCGCCGAGCGGGGTCCGCGGAGGATCCCTAGAGTGGCTGAGGGGAGTCCGAAGAAAGGTGTTGAGCAGCACCTATGATGGTATTAAGTTGTTCCGTGGATAGTGACCGAGGGAGTATAGAGTTGCTGAGTATGGTTCTGTGGAGGAACCCTGGAGAGCAGAGAGGGTCACGTGAAGTTGCTGAGCGGTACCAGGAATGGTGCTGAGTGGGGTTCTGCAGAGGAACCTGGAGTGCTGAGTAGGTTATGTGAAGAGTGCTGAGTGGACACTAAGAATGGTGCTGAGTGGGGTTCCGCGGAGGAACCTGGAGTGCTGAGTAGGTTAGGTGAAGAGTGCTGAGTAGGTACCAAGAATGGTGCTGAGAGGGGTTTTGCGGAGGAACCTGGAGTGCTGAGTAGGTTATGTGAAGAGTGCTGAGTGGGCACCAAGAATGGTGCTGAGTGGGGTTCCGCGGAGGTCCCCTAGAGTTGTAGAAGAGATCTCCCCAAGCTGTTGAGTGGAGTCTAGAGTTGCTGAGTGAGCACAAGCAGTTTGTTGATGGGTTCCGCGGAGGATCCCTGGAGTGCAGTGCTGAGTGGGTTCCGCGTAGGACCCTTGGAGTGCTGAGAGGGTTAAGTAGAGAGTGCTGAGTGGGTTCCGCGGAGGATCCCTGGAATGTTGAGGGGGTTACGTGAAGAGTTCGGAGTGTTTTTCACGGAGGTTNGATCCCTGGAGTACAGTGCTGAGTGGGTTCCGAGTAGGACCCCTGGAGTGCTGAGAGGATTAAGTAGAGAGTGCTGAGTTGGTTACGCGGAGGATCCCTGGAGTGCGGCGCTGAGTGGGTTCCGCGAAGGACCCTGGAGTGCTGGGAGAGTGGGTTCCGCGGAGGATCCCTGGAATGTTGAGGGGGTTACGTGAAGAGTTCGGAGTGTTTTTCGCAGAGGTTCATGCATTATTATTATTTAAAGTAATATGTATGACTGAAATATGTGAACTATGTGATAAAGTATGTTCATGCATTATGGTTATTTAAAGTAATATGTTAGCATGCCATGCATCATGATAAGGTACATTCAGAGGACTAGAAGTTAATCAGGTAATGAGTAAAGATTATAATGGAAATGAACCTTAGGGAACAAGTCATGTCATATTATGTGTGGAAGAAGAGAAGAAAGAAGAAATGTTATGAGAAAGTTAAGATGAGAATATAAAGAAATGCTATGAGAAAGATAAGATGATAATATGCTGAAATGATATGAGAACGAAAGAAAAGAGGAAAGAATATGAGAAACAGAAAGAAAAGATGATATGCTGAAAGAATATGAGAAAGAGAAAGAAAAGTTGATGTGCTGTCGGTAGGTAGCTGGCAGCGGGTTCACTCTTTTGTCGGTAGGTGGCTGGCAGGAGAGATGAACCAATTAGCACAACCCTCCTGTCGGTAGGTAGCTGGCAGGATGCGGGGTCACTTCCCTGTATGCAGGTGGATGGCAGGGAAGGGGACGATGGTTGTTGTCGGTAGGTAGCTAGCAACGGATTCACAAAGATGAATCAAATATGATTATGCTGATAAGTGTTGTCGGTAGGTAGCTGGCAACGGATTCACAGAGATGAATCAAATAAAGAAAAGAATATGAAAAGCTGAAAGCCAGAGAAAAGCATGAAAGAGTAAAGGATAAAAGAAGGAAAGAATTATAGTATGTGATAAGGTATGTATGGAAGTATGAACAAATAAGATGAGTAAACAAGTAAGAAGATAAATGAATACGAAGAAGATAAGTAAATATGATGTTAGTACCGCCAAAAGAACGCTCGAGAAGGCTATGTATGGATAAGTGAAGGAAAGTAACAAGCACGAGAACTTAGTAAGAAAGACTAGTTCCCCCTATCACCTAGTAATGTAGATAAAGCTGTTCAGGACTTTAGGCCAGATCATAATCAGTAGGAATGTTAGTATGCATGTTCACTTAGAAACACCTAAGCGGCGAAATCATAATCGAGTAGAAAAATAAAGGACGATCCCCAAGGTTACCCACTGAGGACCCAAGGTTCTCACCCCCACTCCTTTATGATTCTAGGACGGCATGACATGTACGCCGAGACGGAGCCGGTATCAGAAGACATGCAGAGGTATGAACGTTAGAGGATTCCGAGGAAGCGACGGACAAAGATTTCTGTGTTATGTTTTAGATTAGCTTAAGGGATTAGGTGCTCCCTTAGCTCATATGGAAATGTATTATGACTTGTATACTTGATTTTATAATTATGTATTATTATTTGACTGTGCAACTATGTGATGGACCGAATACTTGTATGTTTATGTATTTCTCTTGTAAGATCTCTAACACTGCCACTCTGTAATTAATTATTGCTTAAGTCCATTGGGACTCTATCGTTTGTATCTTTATATGCTATCTTAATCACGCACGGCTTCTACTTTATAAAATGATAATGCACACGAATGATTTTCAAAATGGTCCATATTTTCAAGTAAGAAATATTTGCCAAGCTAAAAGTAGGGGCTAGAAGTAACCCCACCAAAGCTGAAAACAACCTAGTGAGCTTTGTTTACTACGTACGGGTAAACAGTTAGCTAGGGTGTTTCATTTGGTATCAGAGCAGTTTGGTCCCATGGAGCCTGAGGACTGAGCTGCACTATGCTTTCGGGCATGATCACAGTGTATGTTTCTGCTGGATGGTATGTGTCGAGTTTATGTGTACTAGCCTTTTTTAGATTGATCACCTCGGAATTGTGCAGGTACCATCGACTCACTATGCCACCACGTAGAGATACTACACAGCGTACCCTGGATCCTGCAAATTTCGCAGATATTCTCAGGGGGATGGCACAAGCCACCGCTCATATAGCAGCGATCACTGCTCAAAGGAATGCACCGCTAACGCAGCAAGAGATCGAAGCTCGGAAATATCGGGATTTCAGCAGAGCTAATCCCCCAGTGTTCGAGGGAATAATGGACCCGGCCTTGGTCCATGGCTGGATCAGGAAAATAGAGCAGATTTTCGAGGATGTCCCAGGCACTGACCCTCAGAAGGTTAAGTTCGCATCAAGGAAGCTAGAGGGAGCAGCCGGAGAATGGTGGGATATGACCAGGCCCCAGTTCGAACAAGATGATGGTCAGGTTACTTGGAACCAGTTTAAGGCGGTGTTTATGGATAAGTATTTTCCGTAGGAGTTGCAAGATAGAAAGGAGGCAGAGTTTTTATAGCTCAAGCAGGGAGCCATGACTGTTGCAGAGTATACAGCGAAGTTTGAGATACTCTGCAGGTATTCGCAGACGTACACGATCCACCCTGATGAAGGGTGGAAGTGTGCGAAGTACCAGCGAGGGCTGAAACCAGAGCTGAGGGTATTTCTGAACGTGTCTGGGGTACGAGATTATGCAACTCTCGTCAATACATGTTTGGCGCAGGAGGAGGCCAACAGAGATTTGGCCAAGGCTCGCAGCAAGAAGAATAAGAGGAGGATCGCTGAGCAAGGGAATGGCTCACAAGACCACCGCTACCGACATACAACCGCTCAGCAGTACAGGTACCACCGCTGAGCGATTTTCCCTTAAGCGCTGAGCACTCTTCTTCCTCCGCTGAGTAGTTCCTTCTGATTTCGTCCTTNGTGGAAGTGTGCGAAGTACCAGCGAGGGCTGAAACCAGAGCTGAGGGTATTTCTGAACGTGTCTGGGGTACGAGATTATGCAACTCTCGTCAATACATGTTTGGCACAGGAGGAGGCCAACAGAGATTTGGCCAAGGCTCGCAGCAAGAAGAATAAGAGGAGGATTGCTGAGCAAGGGAATGGCTCACAAGGCCACCGCTACCGACATACAACCGCTCAGCGGTACAGGTACCACCGCTGAGCGATTTGCCCTTAAGCGCTAAGCACTCTTCTTCCTCCGCTGAGTGGTTCCTTCTGATTTCGTCCTTTTGTGCTCTTTTCCTTATTTGCCCTTTTGCTCCATTCTTCATGGGATTTTTTTTACTTATTTATGCTTGTATCCTCTTCAAAATATATTTAAAACCTACAAAATATGGGGATTACATTTAGATTATTCTTTAAAACATAAGCGGATAAGTGTCATTTTGATAGGTCGAATTTGCGTAAATTTGGCACTTATCATTTATCATAAGGCATACAAACACATAAACACATACAAGCAAACATAAGCCACCAAGAGGTGACCAAGCCAAGTTTACCCACCTGTAGAAAAACCTGGTGGTGGTGAGGGAAGCTTAGAGTGAAGTCCCACAAGCCTTGTTGTTCCAAAGCTTGAGGTTCTCATTTCTCCAAGGTGAAGAATCTCGAACAAGGTGGAGGGGAAGAGGTTGTTCCTCTTGATTTTGGAAGGAAGAAAATGAAGAAGGATGAGGAGACTTAGGGGGTGTGTTTTCGGTTCATGGGGGGTGAAAGAGGATGGCAAGAATGCTTGCTTTCTTGGAGACAAAGGAGTGTTCTTGGAGCTTGGCTTGAGGTGTGGTTATGGAGGATTGTAGAAGATGAAATGTTCTTGAGATTTTTGGGGGGAGAGTTTGGTTTTGGATGGCTGAATGGTGGGGGAAATTAATTGATTTTAGGATTTAATAAAATGTGATGAATAGTGGGAGGTATGGGTATAGGTATGGCTTATGATGTGATTTGGTTTTGATATGTAAGAAAGCATGGTGATGGAAAGTTTGGAAGCATGATTCAAGGGATTATTTTTGGCCCAAAAATCTCTTCAAAACCGTGCAGCCCTTCTTCTTGCAACTGCCGAGATTTCATTTTCTTCCGGTTCTGGTTCGCTCGTGTTTTATCGCTCGCAGTGTCGGTGCGTCGAGCACGGTCGTCCGAAAAACATTCCGTTTATACTGTCGCGATCCTCTAATTCCCCTCTACCCAAGGGTATTAATATTTAAAGGTGTTGGTGAATTTTTCTCCGGGAGATTATTTTCACGGACACCTTTTTGCGCGTCAGAAATTTCATCGGCGAACAGCGGCGTTTCGGTTGTCTGCCGAACTTCCTACAGCAACACGTTTTATTTCCTAAGGATATTCTACCTAATAATTTCCCATCTTAATTCCCTAATTATGATTAGAAAATTAACTTAATGATTATGTTTACGATTATTTCTGTAAGAATAAATTGGGATGTTACAAAACTTCTATATATAAAGGGAGCTCAAGACCCCCTTTATCATATTTCCCAATGTGGGACTTTATTCCTACATCATTGTAGCACTCTTTGGACGCTGCAACACCCTTGTTAGATTGTGCCGCTGCAGTGCCTAAGGCGCGCTACAACACACGTTGATTCTTTTATTTTTTTTTAAACCAAACAAAACTATGGGTTTTTACAGTAGACCTCCCTCTGAGTCAGAGGTCTTTTGTTATACTCACCTAAAGAAAGATGAGAGGGGTGAAAAGACTTTCTGGGTCGATTCGTGGTTTAAGAATGCGACCATAAGTATTAATTTAGTCAATAATTAATTACTTCATTACATATATATTGTAAATTAAATTGTGTTTCTAACTATGTGAATTTTTTTTTAACTTATAGACAACATTCGAACATAGGTTGGATGAGGTGAGATCACAATGGACTCAGAGCCTTGGGGAAGATGGAGGTGGAATAACAATGTCCTAGAAATTGATGGGGATGCGTTATGGTTGGAGGTCATCAGCAGTACATACAAAAATTGTAGATATGGCTAGATTGAATTCTCCTTAAGAGGACTAGAAGAGGGGGAGGGAGAGGAAGATCGACTGCTAGCACCTATTCTGGGTCTGCCACCATGCACACTAAGGATGACGCCTGTCACGTCATTCATGGCCTCAATGTTGAACTCCATACCCAGGCCATTTAGCTGCAACAGGAGGTGACCTGCTGTTGAAAGCTTTTTGCAATGGGTTTGCACTCTCGTCAATTTAATATATCCTTCTTACATCTTTCAGATTCTCGAGGAATCCAATTGCAGTACAGTCGGGTATAATCGTCTCCACAGGGATTGTTGTTATTTAAAACAATCGTCGTTGACTTGTGTTATTTTAAGCTTATAGGAAGTGATTGGTTTTTGTTGAGTAAATTAATAATGAACAAATTGCATAATAAGTAAAGTATAAAATGACAGTGATCTTAAGTTTAGGCAGGTAAAGAAAGATGTTGGGATTTGAATTGCAATATTACCTCAATGTAACCAATAACTTAGTTAATATGATCTATGAGTTCTTTTGATTTTATCGCCACCAGTTCTTAACTTAATCATCTCATTTGAGCATGTTAAGATCACTCGGTTTCCTTCATTAGATTTGTTAGTTTCTTACACAACTCTAACAAAGTAAGTCCGACATTAATTCAGGTGTTAAAACGACTAACTCTTCGTTCCAATTACGGTAACTAAGAATCAGATGAATTGATCTAGGTCAGATTAAATGATTGTAACTTACATCCACACATTTAAACATTAGATCAAGCTTTTAGCATAGCAAGATTGAACTTAAATTGGTTTATAACTTACTTAGTATAGCTTTCACTTATACACATAAGTCTCAAATCAAGAATCAAAGCACTAAACAAAAGCTAGCATTAAGTGCAAGATCAATCATTAAAATCATAGAACATCATAGAATCATACACATAAGTCAAGATGGGTACATTTAAGCAATACAACGCATCAAATCCCAACAATAAAGAAGTTAGCTATCCATTGTCATGGATAGATTACAAACTTACAGGGGTTTAGGGCAATGTTAGGTTGAGAGGGGTGGTGAAATGCCTCCATACGTCCACCACGATTCACAACCGTTGGCAATTTCGGCAGCACTTCAGTTAAGGAAAGCTTCTAAACCCTAACTTTCTACCTAACCCTAACTTAAGAAAATGTGGAAAATGGACGAAATGATGAGGGAAGGAATGGGTGGATGATGGATGCCTTGAATGCCTCGGGCCCCCTCTATTTACAGGCAAAAATTGGAGGCACCGCTCAGCGGTTTAGGTACCACCGCTGAGCGGTTTAGTCTTAATCGCTGAGCGCCAAGGCTTTAATCGCTGAGCGACTTATCTTTTTACGCGGAGTAATAAATGCTCCGGCAGCTTTTGCAGGGGCGGCGCCGCCACGCCAAGCTGGCTCCAATTGGCGCATTAAATGCGCCGGCTGCAAGTGGCTTCGAAGTACATCCGCTGAGCGGCCAAGGCTGCACCGCTCAGCGGCCTTTGTCCTATTCGCGCTGAGCAATCCTGCCTCACCGCTGAGCAGTTCTGCTGTAATCTTCGTTTTTGGCTCTTTTCCACTTTTGCCCTTTTGCTCCATTCTTTTGTGGGATTCTTCTTCATTTAATCTGCTTGCATCCATTGTACAAAATATATTATAAACCTACAAAAAATGGGGATTTATGTTAGCTAATTCTTTAAAATATAAGTAAATAAGTGCCATTTAAATAGGTAAAAATTGAGTATATTGAGCCCTTATCACCTGCCTTCAGGTAGGGATTAAAACACATCGGAAGTAGAAAAAATGAAGATGAAGAAAATGATAGCTTTCAGTCTCTTCTACATGTGGTCACATTTACATGTAGGTGGATCGTCACAACATCCCGAATTCTCCTTATCTGATAGCTCAGAGGACAATGATGGCGATGAGCATATTCCTAACACTCGAGCCGACCTTGGTAACCACGATGCAGACGATGACGAGGATTCAATGAGGCTTGGATACACCCCAAGCCCTAGCCCACCTCGTCATAGTGGTGACCACTTTTGGTTTACTTTTTAAAAAATATTTTTAAATTTAGTAAATATTAAATTTTAATATTAATTATTTTATTTACAATTTTGGATTTTTTTTAGAATTATACATTTTTGGCAGATATATCCGTTGGTAACTTGAATAATATTATTATATTACAACTATTTATCGACAGATATATCTGTCGGTAATCATTCGCAAAGGCATTGTTCTTGTGACAAGATACCGTTGGGTATATCCACCAGTTACTATTGGCAAATACAAAATCCCATTGTGACTAGTTACCAATGGCTTAAATATTATCAGATATTTTTCAATGTAAAATCTACCAAAAATATTAAAATTCGTCATTAAATCCATTGGTATATGACATTTTTCTAGTAGCGTACAACAACTTCGGTGACTCAACATATATATTGTGGCTTTTATAGTTTGCTTTTGTGAGCAAGTCTATTATTAATTATTCTATATCGAGAGCAACTTCGTAACATCCCACTTTTTCCAACTTCTTTATCCTTATTCAACATTCTTGTCCTTGAAGGTACTGGCAAGTGAGTACTTTCAATCTTTTCATTCTTTAAGAGTTCTTCTTCCTAGACACAATGAAAAATGAGCTAATTAATGACCATTTATCCCTTTGTCAGTTATAACTGACCTTAAACTGAATTTACTAGAAAAACCGAAAAATTAATTGTACAAGCGATTATTAAATAGCTCAAACTATAGTGCCTTTAGTTTTGAAGCAAGATGAGACATGTCAATGATGCACTCCCTTATATTTCCTTTTTATTTTATACTTTATTGAAATCATATTCAATGTAATCGAACTTTTTTCAACCATATTGCTTTTGGCAAAGTGCTTTTATTTATAAAAAAAATTCTTTAAGAAAATTCATTGGTAGTGGTAACCCTTTTAGACATAGTGCCCGTGAATGTTTCTAAAATTCTACATATCATGATAATGAGACTCATGCAATTTGAACTATCCCACTTCTCAAAGTCCTATTGAAATTTTTATCTATAAGAGCAACGAATTATTCAATCCTTAGTGCAAGTTAGTCTCACTCATCATGGAAATAAAGTTGGTGTTAACAAATATAATAGATGCATAAAAATATAACAAAACAAGATATCTACACACGTTCAAAAATAAATTAAAAAAAATTATAGGGCCCATTACAAGATACCGAGAACAACATTGATATTTAGTTTTTGGACAAAAATATTAACTTGTAAGTAGTACTCTTGATGTAGTAATCAAATATTGACAATAATCCTATCAAATAATAAGACTATCTTTAGACTGACTTATTATTAACATGGAACCTAATAATTATCACATATGTATTACCACAGGTGTGCATATAATTCAGTCAAATACTGATCTTCATTTGGGTCGATCAATATCTGCATGAATAAACATACCCACAACATTCTTTATGTTCCAAAATAAATTAACTTTGATAAGAAAGACTACTTTAGCAGCATGCTATCTCAATTAATTTACTTAAAGAACTCATATCCTTAAAAATAATTGAATTCAAAATTAACATAATAGGATTCAAAATATTTATCATCACAAGAGTTCATGTGATTCGGTCAAACATTGATCTTCTTTTTAGGCCAACCAATATTCACAGTAATCACATGCTCACTATTTTCTTTATGTTTCAAAAAAAATTAGTTTTAACAATAAAGACTACTTTGGTAACATATTGTTTTGATCAATTTATCTCAAAACTTGCTTTCTTATAAATAATTGAATCCAAATGACACAAGAGGATTCAAAGTATTATCAAAATTAGGGCCAAAATTCTTTACATGAAAACTGAATCGCATCGATATATTTAATATCCTAAAAATTAATTTATTGGATATCAAAATATTTTCAATATCTTTATAATTTTATCATGTCCTTAATAAAAAAAATTCCAAATTTAACGATATTTTAATGATAAAATCAATTAAATCTTTATCAAGATATGCACATGAGTAAATTTTTCTCAAAATAATTTATAATTGTTTACATAATTACAACAAATCTTTAATCCGAAAGTAATCACTTTCTTATTCACCTCCGAAAGATCGGTTAAACCAACATAATTCCAAACCATGAACTTTTCTCATTTAAAAAATTGAATCCACATCCATATATAGGAGAATAACATAACATTAAAGGCCAAAAGTGATTCCCACATTAACGATTAGCATATCATATATTGAATCATCAGCACATATATGTAAGTATAAGTACTTAGACATGCAAATCCATTTTTTTTTTTGGAATTTTCAAATTTTCCATTTCAAATTTTAAAACTTGAATCCTTATTCATACATGATTCTTAAATAGAAAAAAAAAAAAAAAGGATTGACGAAAATCATGACCGTAAACCCAAAATTACTTTGCAATATCCAACTTCCATAAGAATGAGTTTCAAAATCATCACACCAATTTCAAAACTCTAATCAATAAAGAAATGAAGCTTTTAATCTATATAATTGGGTCTTGTATCTTGTGTTTAAATCCATACAAAATTACCATACATAGACATCAACGCAAAGGCAAACTGATGGAATTATAAGTATTATAATAACCTAAACCCACAATCAACATACCCGAAAGCCAAAACTAAAATCTAAACATCAATAAAAATAAATGAAATATTTCTTAATGATTCAACAATGGAGGGCTCTGATACCACTTGTTAAGAATCCTTGATTCAATATAACCCAAGATCGTCCATGTCAAATCATCAAGAAAACAAACAAACTAGACTAGATGCGGAAGAGTATCCGAATTCCTAAATATATAGGAGTTGGTTGATATTGTCCATTGATGTTTGGATTCGCGGTTATTGGTCTTCGTTGACCAAAATCTCAGTATTCTTGTGACAGGGCTTGAACGCAATTTTTCAGATGGGAAAGAGATTGCTTATTTGATTTTGATGTTTTGGGGATCAAAGCCCTCCTCACCTAATTATACTTGGCAAGTGGTTCTCATTAAACCCTAAAAGACCAAGAAAATTAGGCGACTTTTACTCATTTAGGGTACAAACCTAATAAGTAGTATGACTTATTCACTTATTTAATTTCATTAAACATTATTAAGACCAACATATTATAAGTCATAATAAATAGCTAATATGATTATATACATATTTATATATAGCCCACAGAATACAACTAAGAAAATATAATTTCCTAACATATGATACTCAAAATGAAATATCTAGTAGAATGCATACTTTGAGGTTTATGTCCCTTTCTTTGCGCTTTGTATTGATTCCACTATTCTACTGCATAGAAATTTATATTTTTAGGATCTTTTAAATTTAATTTATACGATATATTTATTAAACCTACTCTAATTTGTTTTGGTTTTCATAGTTCTCATTCTAAGAATAAAATAGTTACATTGGAATCTGTAGAAAAGGTGAATGAATATATTTTGTCTTTGATTCCAATCGAGGAAAGGGAGTATCTTAGCTTAGACTCGACTTTGAATGCTGATTAGAATAATGAATTACATGAAGAATGGTCTACAACAGAATTTCTTAATAATATAAAATGACCTGGGATTTCTAATCATAGGTTGATCTTGAAAATTTAAGTTCTTGTTATGCTCTTAAGGAATATACATCAAACAGGTGGCTTGTGCAATTTGGAATATGATTGATAGTTAACAAATTGGCAAATAATGTAATTGGGGTCATTGTTGTGACAGGCAGAAATCTTGGAGAGAATATATATTCCAATTCTTTCAAATTTGAAAGATGAAAGTTCTTAGTAGCTCTTGCTATGTTACGACCATAAATAAAAGCTAGGGGCAAGCACTTTCTCATGTTGGATTTTACCCTGAAAGACGAGTCTTCACCCATAATTAACTATATGTGGCCAAATCAAGAGTCTAAGTCTAGAAATGGTTTGAAAATGCTAATTCTATATGAAGAAGGCAAGACATGCCAAATAATAGTGATTGCAGTTTATAAAGAAGTTTTTTAGAACATATAATGTAGATGATACAAGGTATATCTTATCTATCCTCTGTCCTATTCTATGCTTTTTTAAATACATCCTTAATAGAAATTTGTTGCCATATGTATTTTTGAAATAATGGTGTGCATTATTTATCAACATATTTTTCAAATTGATCATTTTCTTTTGCATATATACATTAAATATGCAAAATAAAGAACTAATATTTTAGCAAAATAAATCAGGAACACAAAAAACGGTTGCAGCAGAAACCATAACTCGAAACAACAACAAATAAAGAAGGCAAACTCATTCCAAAACTCGAAATGAGTAGCAGAGGCAATGGGGAAAGGGTGACATACGTGTGTGTTACGGTAAAACTCAAGTCCACATTATTAGCCCAATACTAAAGTATTTAATAGTAAACCAAGTTTAGTTTAAAAGCTTCCATGAATCCAACTCCATGCAATGTGAGACTTTGGTCTTACCACAACTCATAGACTAAGTTTAAAACACTTTTCAAAGACCCAATTTTTTCAACACATTTTTCAAAAACAAAAACATTATTTTCATATATAGCCATTTAAGAGCGGATGAAGTATTTCTATTGCTTCTTTCTTATAATGTATCAAATTGTGTAACATATAATTCAGTGGTTCATGACTACTTTTATATATTGGTATCATAGATTTTGCCTTTATGTAATAATCTTTACAACTATAGAACTACAAAATCTTGTGCATTGCACGGATTCACGTACTAGTGAAAATACAAATATCAAATCTAATACAAAATAAAAATCAAGTGAGAGGTCTCAAAAATTGGAATCAGAATCGAAGTAACGAATGCATTGATTAGTTGTCCCCAGTGTGTCTCAAATCCAAAAGTGAAGCGGTCACTACATTAAACCTTCAAAATCTATCACCAGATTATTCTATTAATAAATAAAGATGTCACCACATTAGTCATTTTTGGAGGATTAATGTTATAATCGCTATTTTTTTTAAGGAGTAACAAAATGACTAATGTGTGACATTTTAATCATTGAGTGACTAATTAGATGATAAATTTTTTTAAAAGACTAATGTGGTGGCTGCTATACTTTTAGAGAACAAAGATAGGGTTTTCTTCATAAATTTTTGGTCCCTACAATTTTAATTCATTTTGATTTTAGTAATCCTTATAATTTATGTTTTTTATATTTTAGTTCTTATGGTGTAAAAATTTTGGATTTCAGTCTGATTAATAATTAATTATTAGTCCTTTAAAGTTTTAATTCCTATAATAACTACTTAAAAGAATAATCCCTTATTTCCCCAAAGTAGCACATTGCCTACCAAGATTACTGATAATCTGAATTATCTTTTAGAAAAATTATTACTTTTTAAATTGTTGTTAATGTTACATTGTTGTCCATTGTATGCACATGTAATATAAATGACAATTTACATTATAATGTTTGGTATATCAAAAGAATTATTAGATAATATATGAATTTTATCATAATACCCTCCCAATAAACTACTAGAAAAACATTGATTTGTAGTGGAACATTTGCAGCGGACGTGTTTTCATCGCAAATTTATGGTAGCATTTTTGATAAAAGTCTTTTTGCGGTGGCATCTACAACGAAATTTGTAGGGAAATTATTTGCGACAGACTTAGCGTAAAAATTTGCGATGGATATTTTGCGGCGGAATATTCCACCTCAAATGACATAAAATAAAAAACAAAAAAATAAATTAAATGTTTGAATCAAACTATGTCGTCGCAAATATACAAAAATTTCTAACAAAATATCTTTAGTGACGGCACATTCTGCTGCAAAATAACTTTGTCACAAATTCCATTTCAAAAAGATTTTCGTCGCAAATGTTGTCGCAAATTTATAAGTTTTTCTTACCACTACTTTTAGAGGAAAAAAAATCCTATCAAAGCTAATTTCACTAAACTTTTGGAACTTACTAAATATTTTTTTAATTTATATTTTAGCATTCCCTCACATCTAAAATAAACATCATTCATAATTTTTTAAAAAATTAGATATTCAAATATAAATTTAAAATCAATTCTCTAATATAATCTTTTTGAGTTCAAATGTTTGGAATTTCCCAACAACAAACACAAATACTATCTAATTCTTTTCTTATAAAAAAAATCTATAAATTTAATTTAATTTTTTTAAATTATTCTTATATACTTAAACAAAATTGTTGCTTAGTTTTACATATTCAAATTTACTATAGTAGAAACAAATATATTAAAATAATTCAATATAATACACTGAAATAGTTGTTAATATCTTACGATATGCGATATGTATCTTAAGATACGTATCTCAAATTGATAATTTCGATACGATCCGTGTTAGTATTTTAATATGACTAAATATCTCAATAGTATCTAGATATCGCCACAAGTATCAATTTTTACAATATTTATTAAAAATTAAATTTTCAAACAAATTGGAATAGATTAAGACAAAAATAGAATATCAACTTAAATTTTGATTATTTCAAATTTAAATTTTTTATAATTTCATTTTAATTATGACATTTTATTACTCCACCGTTTAAATTTTGATGAATTTTTCTTTTGGTTAACTCTTGATCTTTATCTTTTATAATTTATATTCTATATTAATAAAATATTTGAGTTTTTCCAACCACTACTTTTAGAGGAAAAAAATATTGCCAAAGCTAATTTCACTAAACTTTTAGAACTTACTAACTATTTTTTTAATTTATATTTTAGCATTCTCTGACATCTAAAATAAATTAACATCACACATAATTGTTTAAAAAACTAAATATTCAAAAATAAAATTGAAATCAATTCTCTAATATAATCTTTTTGAGTTCAAATGTTTGGAATTTCCCAACAACAAACACAAATACTATCTAATTCTTTTCTCACAATAGAAATCTCTATAAATTTTATTTTATTTTTTCAAAATTATTTTTATATACTTAAACAAAATTGTTACTTAGTTTTACATATTCAATTTACTATAGTAGAAACAAATATATTAAAATAAGTCAATGTAATACACAAAAATAGTTGTTAACAGCTTATGATGTGCGATGTGTATTTTAAGATACATATCTCAAATTGACAATTTCAATACGATCCATGTTAGTATTTTAATATGACTAAATATCTCAATAGTATCTAGATATCGCTACAAGTATCAATATCAACAATATTTATTAAAAATTAAATTTTCAAACAAATCAAAATAGATTAAGAAAAAAATAGAATATCAACTCAAATTTTGATTATTTCAAATTTGAATTTTTTATAATTTCATTTTTATTATAACTTTTTATTACTCCACCATTTAAGTTTTAATGAATTTTTCTTTTGGTTAACTCTTGATCTTTATCTTTTATAATCTATATTCTATATTAACAAAATATCTGAGTTTTTCCCACCACTACTTTTAGAAGGAAAAAAAATACTTTCAAAGCTAATTTCACTAAACTTTTAGAACTTACTAACTATTTTTTTTTTAATTTATATTTTAACATTCTCTGACATCTAAAACAAAATCATTCAAAATTATTTAAAAATTAAATATTTGAAATCAATTCTCTAATATAATCTTTTGGAGTTCAAATGTTTGAAATTTCCCAACAACTAACGCAAATACTATTTAATTTTTCTTTCTTATAAAAAGTGTAACATCTCGATTTTTTTCTTAGAAAAATAATCGTAAACATGAATATTTAACTAATTTTCTAATCACGATTAGGGAACTAAAATGGGAAACTAATAGGTAAAATAATTCCCCAGAGAAAAATTCACAAACACCTTTAAATATTAATACCCTTAGGTAGGGGAAAATTAGAGGATCGCGACGGTATAAACGGAATATTTTTCGAGCGACCGTGCGCGACGCACCAACACTGCGAACGATAAAACATGAGCGAACCGGAACTGGGAGGAAATGAAAATTTCAGCAGCTGAACTAGAGAGAGGGGCTGCACGGCTGATTGGGGTTTTTGTCCAATCCCTTAAATCATGCTTCCAAAACTCACATCACCTTACCTTTCTTACACAAGCCATGTCCATGCCCATACCTCCCACTATTCACCACATTTTATTTATTCTAAATATCAACCAAATTCCCTCACAATCAGCTCTCCAAAAAACCGAGCCCTCCCCCAAGTTTACAAGAGAACTTCATCTTCTACATCCTCCCAAAACACACACCAAGCTAAACCTCAAGAACACCACCAAACCTACAAAGAGACCAAGCACTTTTTCCATCCTCTTCCACCTTCCAATAACTGAAGCACAACCCCTCAAGTCTCCTCATTTTAGTTGCATTTTCCTCCTTCCAAAATCAAGAGGAACAACCTCTTCGCCCTCCACCTTGTTCGAAGTTCTTCACCTTGGAGAAAGGAGAAGCTCAAGCTTTGGAACAACAAGGCTTGTGGGACTTCACTCTAAGCTTCCCTCACCACCACCAGGTTCTCTTACAAGTGGGTAAACTTGGTTTGGTCACCCGTTGGTGGCTTATGTTTGATTGTATGTGTTTATGTGTTCGTATGCCTTATGATAAATTATGTTAGAAATGCTATGTTAGGACTTAGGAGATGATTTTGAAGGGTCCTGTGACCTGGACTAGCTTAGTATATGATGGTTGAAATATGTGAAAAACCCAAGGAGCATCCATGGGCAAAGAGGAAAGGAAAGCAAGAAAAACAAAGAAAAGAGAGTCTGGTTCGTCAGGTGTAGCTGGGTAGTTCCGCGGAAGGTGAGCGAGAGGAGTATGTAGAGAATTGTCGAGCGGCGCCTAGAATGGGGCCGAGTGGGCTCTGCGGAGGATCCCGAGGAGGGTGAATGTGAGAAAATGAGAGAAAAAAAAGCAAAGGAGTATGCGACGGGTGGTTCCGCGGAGAGATGACCGAGAGGAGTCTGGAAAGTCGATGAACGGGTACCCGGGGAGGTGCTGAACAGGTTTGGCGAAGGACCCTAGAGTGATGAGAGGGTTATGTGAATAACGTTGAGGGAGCACCAGGAGTGGTGCTGCACGGGTTCCGCGGAGGATCCCTGGAATGCTGAGGGAGTTACGCGAAGAGCGTTGAGGGGCACCATGAGTGGTGCTGAGTGGGTTCCGCGGAGGATCCCTGGAGTGATGAGAAGGTTATGTGAAGAATGTAGCACCAGTAGTGGTGTTGAGTAGGGTTCGCGGAGGATCCCTGAAGCGCGAGTGCTGGGTGGGCTCCACGGAGGGACGCGGAAGCTGATGAATGATTACAAATATGTGTATGATGAATGAGTAAGTTATGTTTATGATGATGTATGATGATGTATGATGAACATGGATGAGCATGTCATGAGGTATGCTTAGGACGATGCATGTAGAACATTTTCATGAAGTATGTTTATGATGAATGCATGAAGTATGTGGAACATTGCATGTAGAATATGTATGTTAGAAATGGTTATGCTATCATGAGGACTAGAGGAAAAGCGCTAATCCGGGTGAGCCGGTATGCGTAAGAAAAAGAACGAAAAGACGCTAACCCGGGTGAGCCGGTATGCGCGAGAAAAAGAATGAGCAGGCGCTAACTCGGGTGAGCCGGTATGCGCGAGAGAAAGAATGAGGAGACGCTAACTGCAACACCCTAGCTAGTTGGCCTATGCTTAAGTCATAGGTTTCCCTGGCTAGGTGGTTGACTGCTTGGCTGTGAACTACTACTGTTCTAGCTTATCGATTGAAATTAGGGTTATCAAAAATATGGCCGATTTGAAACTTCTTTTGAAAATACATGCATATGGAAAGTAACGAGCCGTGCGAGTAACATAACGAATAACGACATAGCTAACAGATAAAGGAATACGGATACATACCTGCGGCATGGAGCTTTGACGGCAGAAAGTACACAGAGGGGCCCGAATATATACAACACACCATATATATATTACATAAAATTTGTACGAAATATTGTTCAAGCAGATAACAATATACATACATCAGTAGTAATATATACAAACGGAATAACTAAAAGCAGCTACGTACACGAGCGGCACATCTCGCTTCGTGTACGGTACAACAACCTAACTCTGCATGCGGGTTTGGCTGGCCTCCACCTAGTCGGAGTCTCCTAGTCGCTCCAGAGGCTCCTCCTCCTCACTGCTGCTCAGGTCTGTCACCGCCGAGAAACCGCTTGGGGCGAAGCGCTGCGGGCAGACGGTCAGTATCCTCTTGCGTACAGTGGTCCGGCATCCTCGGGCGCGGACTGGCAGCGTGTACGCTCCTGGATCGGTGGCTGGCGTCAGGGATGGCATAGGCGTCTGTTCTGGCTCTGAAGGAGGCATCTCCTCATCGCCATTGAGGCGAATCGGGTCCCTGCTGCTACCTCCTGGACGCTCGTCCACCTAAATAGGGTTCAGCGGCGAAGTACTTGGAGCTCCGAGCCTCTGCCTGGAAGGATGGTCCTGCTCATCCAGTAGGCGTGCGGGCGCGTAGGTGCTTGTTTCCAAAAGAGTATCGGTGCGGTAGTTACGCATGCGCGTGCGCGTGAAAAGCCAGACGTCCTTGGCTAGTGGTGAAGCCATAACTGCAAGCTGGATCCATAATCAAGTGGGGGTGAGAACTCTAGGTCCTCAGTGAGCCTCCTATGGCTACTAAGGGTTCATTAACTCGAGTATCCTCCAGGCCACTCAGGGGTTCTCTACGTGATCATGCATACTATAAATTCCTACTAATTATTATCTTTTGCAAAATCCCTGAACAGCTTCATCTAAATTAACTAGGTGAATGGGAACTAGTCTTTCTTACTATGGCGGCGTGCTTATGTCTATTATCTTTTGATCGTAATTAAGCTACTCGTCTCGGATTGTTTCCTTGACGATACATAATGCATAAACAGTTAATCATAATGCTTAAGTAGATATACATACATATTCATCATCACATCATCAGTCATCAAGTCATATATGCAATTATAGTGCATGAGGGAATTCGGGGATCTCTTACGCGCTCTGTGGCTGCGTCCTACTTAGTCCTTTGCACCCATGTAGCCGTGGCCTCGGACTACAACCTCTTTTTGCTACTATTGTATCGACCTGGCGGCGCTCTTTACCGGTGTGGTAGCTAACCACGTAAGGCTCATAGGAGGTAAACATCGAATACAATTAGTGCAACCATCCCCTATGGCATGGCGAGGGATCAGACCTATGAATGATCGGGCGTGGACGCGCTTTGATCGGCCCTATGGCGCGATCCGTTCCTCTTTCATCTTTTAGTGGGGCCCCTTAATCTCATTTCATTCATGCAGGCCTATGCCTGTTTCTCATAACTGGGCCTATGCCCATTTCTTATCGCGATCAGGTCTCTCTACCTGCGTTGCTCGTGACCAATCCATCTTGCTGAATTGGCGAGGGGCGTGTCTGTAAGACTTTGCCAAGAGAATAGGGATTTCCTAATTATATAGCTACTGACTCTGGCTAAGGCCGTCCGAATCCATGGTGATACATCGCCTCAGCTCTACTTTTATTCCCTAAGGTTCAATTATGATCTTCGTTAAACTTTAAGGTGAACTTCTAGTCATCTAAGGTCATCCTAACTCCTACGACGACCCTGCCTCATGATGCATGCTCAAACATATAAGGATGGCCTAACCTTCCTCCTTGGATCCCTTAGAAACACTAAACTCCCAACTCTGCCAGGTTTCATTCGAATACTTGCTGTGGTATTCGAATGAATCCCTCGGAGTTCTTTCATTCGACTGCAAAGGGGTTTTCATTCGACTAAATTCCCTCGGCATCCTTTCATTCGAATACAAGGGGATTCATTCGATTGAATTCCCAAAAATTCGCCTCATTCGACTACTGAGAAACTCATTCGAAGGAAAGCTCACTTTGGGCTTTCATTCGACTAAATTCCTCTAGTATTCGAATGAAGACTACAAAAATTGCCTCCCGAGACTCCAGTTCGTAATTTCTTACTGTTCCCAAGGTTACAAGTAGTGCAGTTATGCGTTTCAATAGTCCATCGTTCACAAAACCCTTTTGACACCATATCCCCCCAAAATACTACTTAGTAGTTTTAAAGTCAAATACACAAATAGGCACATATACAGGTAGAGATTAAACCACATAGACAGTGGGCTTAGGAGTACCCACCTCCGATCGGGATTCCGATTCGGTGACTCTGAAGGGGAGATCGTCCTCTTCACGATGGAGTGCTCCAACTAATTTTTAGAGACTCCGGCACGAACTTTAGATGTGTCGGAACGTAACCCTCGGCTACCCACGGAATGTAACTTCTGAGAAGTTACGAGGTTATAAATAACCGCGCACAGTAACGAGATATTTTTCTTTTCTTTTTACTTCTTCTCTCTTTGTTGTTTGTTTTGCTGAAGCTCTGCTTCAGTTTTTTTTTCGTTTATTATTATTATTATTATTATTATAATATTATTATTTATTTATTTATTTATTTGTTTATTTGTTTATTTGTTTATTTACTTAGCTTCCTTGAGAAGCTTTCCTTTCCCGGTCCAGTTCCGTTTTCATCCGAACGCGTTTTGTCCGGAAAACCTTGCTTCCGGTTGCCCTAAAAATATTCCGGACATACCGTTGCGGCCCATTTATTTTTCCCTTTGGTTCGGGACAGTTCTCTCATGGACCAGGGACTTTTTCACCGAGCGGAAAAATCCTACTGACGTTTTTCGGTATTCGGGAAATTTCCGTTCGAGTCAAAACTCATCCGGCGACTCCTGAAAATTATAAAATAGCTAAACCTAGTCCGTCTCTCCAATTTCTTAGGGTTTCAGAGGTTTAACTATACCTCCCTCGCTTCCTCAGCGTTCCACGGCCGTTCTCGGCTACCACCGGATAATTTTCTGGCCCGTAGAAACGCGTGATGTTACACTAACCCGGGTGAGCCGGTACGCATAAGAAAAGAAGAGAAGGACGCTAACCCGGGTTAGCCGGTATGCGTAAGAGACATCCCATGGTTCCCAAGCATGAGCATATGATGTATGAGTTATATGAGTATATGTTGATGAATGAGTATGTAAAGTATAAATATATAATGATGTATGTCTGTGTAGTCGTCAAGGGAACGCTCGAGACGGCCTATGTAGATACGCGAGGTAAAGATAATGAACACGAGAACTTAGAAAAGAAAGACTAGTTCCCCAGTTACCTAGTAAAATAGATAAAGCCGTTCAGGACCTTAGGCCAGATAATAATCAGTAGGATGTTAGTATGCATGTTCACATAGAAACCCCTGAGCGGCCGGGTTGATAAGCGAGAAAAAGAGATTCCTTACACCAAGGTTAACCACTGAGGACGACTGTTCTCACCCCCACTCGCTTATGCTTCCAGGAGCAGGCGAAGAGTATGAGGGCTACGAGGAGCCCTATGAGGAGCAGCATGCGGAGCAATAGAGGACCGAGGACGAGCCAGTCTAGCTTGGCATCAGATGGACATTTTGCCATATTTTGATATATTTTGAGATGTATTTTGATGTACTTGGCTTGTGTATGTAAACTATTATGATATTATGTTGATTGTAATTTGTGATGGACTAGATACTTGTTATGAATTAATTATGCCAGTAATGATTACTACTTATAAGCTTTGGCTCTATCGTTTGTCTTATATGCTTTGATTCGAGCGTGGCTCATATTTTGAAATTAACGTAACGGGTGGAAAAGTTTTAAATTGGTCCATATTTTCCTTATTCTTGTATTTTCAAAAGATAATAAAGGACTATAAGTAATCCCACCAAATGATTAACAACCTAGTGAGCATTGCGTACTACTCGAGGGCATGCAGTTAGCTAGGATGTTACAAAAAGACTCTGTATATTTTATTTTATTTTTTCACAATTATTCTTATATACTTAAACAAAATTGTTGCTTAGTTTTACATACTCAAATTTACTATAGTAGAAAAAATTATATTAAAATAATTCAGTGTAATACATAGAAATAGTTGGTAATATCTTATGATATGCAATATGTATCTTAAGATACATATCTCAAATTGACTATTTCGATATGATCCGTGTTAGTATCTTAATATGACTAAATCTCAATAATATCTTAACGATATTTGATATCTTATCAATATCTATAATATTTATTAAAAATTAAAATTTCAAACAAATCGGAATAGATTAAGATAAAAAAAATAGAATATCAACTCAAATTTTGATTATTTCAAATTTAAACTTTTTATAATTTCATTTTAATTATGACTCTTTATTAAATTTTAATTATGACTTTTTATTTAACGAACTTTTCTTTTGGTTAACTCTTGATCTTCATCTTTTATAATCTGTATTCTATATTAACAAAATATCTTAGTATTTCCCATTACTACTTTTGGAGGGAAAAAAATCCTATCGAAGCTAATTTCACTAAATATTTCCTAATTCATATTTCAACAGTCTCTCATATTTAAAATAATCAGCATTCTAACATTTTTAAAAAAAAGAAAATATCTAAAACAAATACTATATTACTTTTTCCTTAAAAATGGAGTCCTTACGTAAAAATCTAGGTTGAATAAAAAAAATTAAAAGTTACTATTGGTAAAAACTCACGAAGAAGTCTAGAAGTAAATTTTATGACATGTAATGGATTGATAAAATAGGGTAATTTTATGTTTCTTGTTACTTTTGGTGCTTATGACTAGTTCAGTATTTTTGCTTATGGTAGGTGGAGACAAGAAAGGGAAAATATTGGGATGTTTTGTAGGTTTTGAATGTTTTCTTTCCTATGGATTTCTCTTAGCTATATTAGAGTGAGCGTAATATATATATATTTTTCTATCGATTGAGAATTCAAAACTGTTACTAGTTGGGTATATACTTGAATTGTGAAGCAACTACAGGGCGTGAAGATGGTGATATGCTGAAGATAATGTGCCTGATGGGGGGATTGTGTTGTGGTAGAGGGGAAGGAATCAATTTGAAGGTGCGAAAAATAAAGGCCTTATTTTGGGGTGTTCTGTTAGGATCTAATTGTAATTTTGAGATACTTGAATTGAGGATATTTCATGTTTTTAATTAGTGAATTATGTTTTTGTTGGTGTTAACTCTAGTTAGTCTAATTTTGGTGTATTTTGCCTTAAATTGGACTGGGTGAAGTAATCTATTTTTCCTCTTGGAATTTGTTTTTAAACTTAAATTTAATTCAAATAAAATTTTATATGAAATACACCTCATTTAATTTAATTTATACTACTCTAACTAAAATATAGAACTTAAAACGATATATTAAAACGTGATTTCATCAAAAACAGATATTAGACATAAAACATGGAGAGTTTTGATTTGTGTTAAATTAGTCTATAGTCTATTAAAAACCATGAAAATATTATCAAATCATTAAATCGATATCAAATTAAACCAGTGTTGTATTTTTTATTATATAATTCTTTATAGGATAAAATTAATTTTATGAAGGAAAAAAAAACATCTATGCACACAAATACTAAAACTAAAAATGAGTGTATATACACTGATTGGTATCATTATTAAAACAAAATATTCTAGAAGATTTTGATTGATTTTATGACTCATTACTATTTTTTGATTTTGATTGATTTCATTACTATTTTAATGGAAAAAAAAAAACGTTTACTACTTAAGAAGCAATAAACATAATGATAATCATTTTTTTCGAAGGGCGCACACCATTTGAATTTTTTGCACTAGTATTAGGTTTTTGACTTTCAACTTTTAGGTTTATATTTGGCACCTCATGAATTGACTCGTTTATGAATCCTAATGGCAACATCCACTTCACTCATTGTAAGAATTTTTCTTTTCTCTTCTTTCACGTCCTCCACGTTTCTCTTGCACCCAATTGATACCCTTCTCTTTTTTTAGTCTTCAAAGTTCTCTCTCGATTCACCAAATTTATTTTTCTTTTGGTCTCATTTATCCTTGGCTTAAAAAAAAAAAATTTCACAAAAGTTTAGGTGGGGTAATTTATGAGTTGATGCTTCACCCATGGCACAATGCCAATCCGAGAAGCACTTGCACTTGCAAATAATATTACTTGTATTTTTATTTTTTATTTTTCAAAGACAAATTGGTCTGTGCTTCTCTTCTGTTGATTGTAACCTTGCTTTTTCTTCTTTGCATGAGGGGTTGCATGTCCATTGTATTTGTGATTTGTATCATTAAAATTCAGAGCATTGTTATTGTTAGTTAGTACAATTATCAAATCTTTGTCGTTCTATCGATCAAACCTCAATTTCTTTTTCTTTTAAAATGTTCGAAAGGATAAGAAATCATGTCATAATTAATATAAGAAATCTCCATAGACTTGGAGGGTAATAATTAACATTCAAATACTCCTCCTCACTACTAGTGTGTTAGAATAATTTTTTACTCGATGGATGTATGAGAGTAGAGTTTGAGAAGTATTGGGTTTCTTTTGTTGTATTCTATTTGTCAATTACAAGTAATAAATAATAATAAAAAATAAGATAAATAATTGACGGCAAAGTGGAAACATTAATTCAGTCAAGTTAGAAATAATGGTATATGTCCTAACATATATTTCTTTCTTTTTTTTATTCTGAAAATCTAATTTGCAGCAGACTTTGCGTGGAAAGTAGTCCATCGCAAACTTGAATGGATAGTAGTCCGTCACAAACTTGCGGCGGCAATAGTTCGTCACAAACTTGCGGTGGCAGTAGAACTTGCGTCGGCAGCAGTCCGTGGAAAATATGTGTCACAACAGTCTGTCACAAACATGCGTCAATAGCAACCCGTTGCAAGCTTGGGTCGGCAAAAGTCCGTCGCAAACCTGTGTGAGAAGCCTGCCATCGCATCTTTACGTGGAAAGTTGTGACAGACATGTGTCACATTATTTTTGGATTTGATAGAAATTGTTTTGCTACGAAAATTTTTGCCACAACGGTCGTCGCAAAGTTGTTTTCGACAAGCCATTTTTCGACGGCCGGATTTTCGTCGCAACTATCACTACAAATGTCCACTTTCGTTGCAAATAGTATAAATTTTCCATCACAACTTCCGCTGCAATAGGCAGTTTTTCTAATAGTGATAATAATAAGATAAAAATGAATAACAATAAAAAATAGTAAAAAAATTAAAAATAAATAATGATAAAAAGAAAACAATAAATATAAATAATAAAATTAAAAGCTGTAAATAAATAAATAATCATAATACTTAAAATATTAAAATAAAATAACAAAATTGGTTGGTGTGTTGCGATATGGTGGCGGTGGTGGTGTCAATGACACTGATGATGGGTGATAGGCAGTGGTGGTGGCAGTAGTGATAGTGGGTGGGTGGTGGTGGTGGCAATGCTAGTGGTGGGTGATAGGTGGCAATGGTTGAGGTTGTAACACCCTAGCTAACTGCATACCCTCGAGCAGTATGCAATGCTCACTAGGTTGTTAATCACTTGGTGGAAATACTCATAGTCCCTCATTACTTTTTCGAAAATACTACTTTAAGAAAAATATGGACCAATTTAAAACTTTTCTACTGAGTGCTTATTCATGAAATATGAGCCATGTGTGAATCAAAGTGTATATATAAGGCAAACGATAGTGCTTGAGGCATACAACTAATAGCCATTCATAGCATAAATAATTACATAAGCAAGTACCTGGTCCTTCACAGATAAGTACAACCAATCATATAATATTATAATACTTATACATGTTATAGTCATCCATATACATCACAAAGGTTCGGCTAGCGTATCACTAGCCTAGCATGTCTTCATAGCCTTGAAGATCTGTCTGTCCGTCATCGGTGGCTTGTCCTCCGTTCTTTTCTAATCCTCTCGTTGCTTATCGTAGCTCACGTCTGCCCCTGGAAGCATAAGTGAGTGGGGGTGAGAACATTCGTCCTCAGTGGTTTACCTTGGCATCAGGGGATCTTTTTAACTCACTTATCAACCGGTCGCTCAGGTGTTTCTAAGTGAACATGCATACTAACATCCTACTAATTATTATCTGGCCTAAAGTCCTGAACGGCTGTATCTACTTTACTGGGTGACTGGGGAACTAGTCTTGCTTATCTAAGTTCTCGTGCTCATTACCTTTACTTCGCGCATCTACATAGGCCGTCTCGAGCGTTCTCTTGATGACTACACAGACATACATCATTATATATTTATACCTTACATACTCATTCATCATCATCTACTCATATAACTCATACATCATATGCTCATGCCTGGGAACCATGGGAACTCTCTTACGCATACCGATTCACCCGGGTTAGCGTCTTCTCTTCTTTTCTTATGCTTACCGGCTCACCCGGGTTAGCGTCTCCTCCTTCTTTCTCTCGCGCATACCGGCTCACCCGGGTTAGCGCCTCTTCATTCTTTTCTTACGTGTACCGGCTCACCCGGGTTAGCGTCTCCTCATTCTTTCTCTCGCGCATACCGGCTCACCCGGGTTAGCACCTCCTCATTCTTTTCTTACGCGTACCGGCTCACCCGGGTTAGCGTCTTCTCCTCTAGTCCTCATGATGCATTATAGCATAACCATTTCTAACATACATATTCTACATGCAAGTGTTACACATACTTCATGAAAATGTTCTACATGCATCGTCCTAAGCATACCTCATGACATGCTCATCATACATCAACCTCATAACATGTCCATCATACATCATCATACATCATCATAAACATACCCCATGAAAATGTTCTACATGCATCATCGTAACATAACTCATTCATTCATCATATTCTCATAAACATAAGGGAGCATACTATCACTTGCTAAACCTTAACATAGCATATCCAAGCATTTGTTCCATAAACAACATAATCATATAAGACATAATCACATAACGTATATTATTTCCTTATGACAGCATAGGCTACGTCTGTTTTCTGTCAGTATTTAGTTATCAGAAACCGGAAAGGTTCAAACCGTACCCCCAAGGTTTTTGATAGCCCAAAGATCATTTTTCATGTCTAAAATTTCAGATTCTGACCTCAGCACCACGAAATTACAATTCTACCCTTTTTCCCAAGATTACCATTTTGCTCCCGTAAATGCCCTGTTTTCTTTAGAATTTTTGTTCTCAAAAACCCGATGGACTCAAGACTTGCCCTTAAGGTTTTTGATAGTTATAAACCCATATTTTCTGAAAAGAAACCCAGTTTTTCAGTCCCAAGATGTGAAATTCCCGTTTTGCCCTTTTATGCTCAAAATGCTACTTTTGCCCATAAAATCGATTTCCTTCAAAATTTTAGTTAACCACACTCAAATGGACTCAAGTCTTGACCCCAAGGTTTTTGATATCTCTGAACCCATTTTTCATAAAAAGAAACCCAGATTTTTACTCTAAATACCCGAAATTACAGAAATGACAATTTTGCCCTTTTATGCCAAAACCCCTATTTTTGCTCTGTCACCTTTCATCAAAACTCTTCCGTGTACAACACTAAAAACATTTTTCCACATACTCCAGCATTTATAAATCACATATTGTCATCCTCAAATCACAAAATGGCAAATTTTTACCCACCTCATACATTATCTCAACATATATCACATAAATGCACATTTTATCACATATTCACACGTACACATATTTAGATCACCAAGGGGGTGATTTATGCATAGTTACCCACATCATACATTCTACTTTTTTTCCACCTGTTTCAACCATTCAAAATCACATTCATTTTAATCAAATCATTAATAACACAAGAAAATTCATTTTTAGGCATAAAACACATGTTATGGGCATTTACTCATAACACTTAAGCATGCACGAGGCATAGAACCATCAAGGGATGGTTTTAGCTAGTTACCCACAAGCTTTAACAACCAAAAATATATTTATCCTTATCAAATCACTAATAGCACATGCAAGTTTATTCCAAGGCAAAAATCACATATTATGTGCATTTTCTCCTAAGTCCTAGCATAACATTTCTAACATAACATGTTCATAGAGCATACAAGCACATAAACACATACAAGCAAACATAAGCCACCAAGGGGTGACCAAGCCAAGTGTACCCACCTCTCAAGAAGGTTGGTGAAGGGAGTTGGGAGTGAAGTTCCACAAGCCTTGATGTTCCCAAAGCTTTATGTCACCTTTCTCCAAAAATGAGAACCTTGCACAATAAAGAGGATGATGATGTTGTTCCTCTTGGTTGTGAATGTAAGAAAATGAAACTAAGATGAGGAGACTTTGGGGGGCTGTGTTTCGGTTCTTGGGGGTGAAAGAGGATGGCAAGAATGCTTGCTTTCTTGGAGACAAAGTAATGTTCTTGGAGCTTGGCTTGAAGTGTGGTTATGGAGGATTTAGCAGATGAAATTTCTCTTGGGATTTTTGGGGTGAGGCTTCGGTTTTGGAGGGATGTTTGTGAGGGAAATTAGTTGATTTTTAGAATAAATAAAATGTGGTGAATAGTAGGAGGTATAGGCATAGGTATGACTTATGATGTGATTTGGTTTTGATGTGTAAGAAAGCATGGTGATGGGAAGTTTGGAAGCATGATTTGGGGAATTATTTTTGGCCCAAAAATCCCTTCAAAACCGTGCAGCCCTTCTTCTTGCAGCTGCTGGAATTTCATTTTTTTTTGGGTTCCGGTTCGCTCGTGTTTTATCGCTCGCAGTGTCGGTGCGTCGCGCACGGTTGTCCGAAAAATATTCCGTTTAAACCGTCGCGATCCCCTAATTCCCCCTACCTAAGGGTACTAATATTTAAAGGTGTTTGTGAATTTTTCTCCGGGAGATTATTTTCACGGACACCTCCTACGCGTTAGAAAATTTCATCGGCGAACAGCGGCTGTTCAGTTGTCTGCCGAATTTCCTACCGCGACACGTTTTATTTCCTAGGGATATTCTACCTAATAATTTCCCATTTTTATTCTCTAATCATGATTAGAAAATAATTTGGCATTTATGTGTACAATTATTTCTCTAAGAAGAATCGGGATGTTACAACAGGCGTCTCAGTGCTTGACGGACACCTGTAATTTACGCTTCCAACCTCTAAAAGAGTTCACAATGGAACTTATTATACGAAATCTTTGCTAAGGAAAAACTGGGATGTTACAGAGGTGGCGGTGGCGGTGACAACAATGGTGGCGAGTGGCAGTGGTGGCAGTGGCCGCAAGGGTAGGAGAAAATCATAAAAGCAGACGAGTGTTTGTGTTAGTTGAGACAAAAGTATTTTTGTCAAAGCAAAATTTTTTCAAATTATTTGAAAAGTAATAATCTAGATTACTGATAATTATGTCTAACCAAATAGATAAATGTTGTTATGGGCTAGCTTCGTGGAAGACCCAAACGACCTTAATAGGCCTCCACGGAGCACCAGCCCATGATCCAATGATACCTTACCCGGCCCAAAGCCTAAGAAGATCTACAGTGGACTCAGGGATGGGTCTAAAGGGGGCCCATTTTGGGGACACTAGTCTGCCCTAATTCGAAGGTACTTCTAAGAGATAAATAGTCCTTTCTCCAGGTACACCAAACCAACCCTTTTCTCTTTAACTTAACCTTCCACCTTCTTACATAGACTTACTTCGGCATTAAAGTGCTTGCAAGTACTCAACGTCTCCGTGCCGACTACACTTCCGAGGAGATCTGACGTCTGTCCACCACAAAGAGGGTATCACTTGACACAAATGTGAAGGACTAAGATTGATCCCTATAATTCAAATTATTTTGGTTTTTGAAGGACCAAAATCTGAGTAGTAGAAAACTATGAGGACTTATTATATGAAAGAAAAATATTATAAAGACAAATTAAAATTTGATGCAATTATAGCGACCAAAATGTTATTTATTCCTATACCTATTCATCATTGTATGTGTCTGATCTATTGCATGATACAAGTGTAAAGTTAATTGTCGATTTGTCTCATACTCTAACAACACGCATCTTAATTGTAATAAGATCAAGTGAACGCTTTAACTTCAGTGTTTCTAAGAATTTGAATCAAATTCCTTAATCAGACTTTCTCTGGTACACTTTGGGTCCAATATTAGATGACATTTTTTATTTAAAACTTTATTCAATATTAGTTTTTTTATTAAATTAAGGAAGTATTAATTGTTATTTTTTAATTTTATTCCTATAATAACTTATTTTGTGCGTTAATTGAAGAAAGAGAAGAGTGAGAGAAACAAAAAAATGTTCAAGGGTAATTTAGTCTAAATAATTGATATGTTCTCTAAGTTTATACAAATTAATTGATTTCTTTATTTATGTGCTTTTTTTTAAAGTGACATCTAATATTGGACAGAAGAACACTATCAAATAAAAGAGAAATTTTAAATGCACTTATTTTTCGTAGAAGATTGTGTTGAGTTACATGCTATTTATCATTGAATGAGATGTCAATTAGTCTACATTCTATTGAAATATCATCCAATAATAAATATGACGCCAGTGAACACAGTGTCTTGTAAAAAATTAATAAAAATAACATAAATCAGGTTTATTTGATTATTTTTCTAAAAATACAAGGACATGCCAAATAATCAATCCTCTAGCAACGGCAAAAAAGCATGTATAGAACAATAATTAATAACTAGAAAAAGTAAAAACTTTACGAAGAAAAAGCAACAAGCAGAATAGAAAGTGGAGTTGGGGGCTGGTGACCTCACGTGAAAGAAAGTGAGTGAAGAAAGAAAAAATCCTTATGTAAATATAATTTTAAACCGTCATATTTAAATTTAAGTATAATTATAATAAAGTTAATAAAACTAAAATCCAAATAAATATATGATAAATAAAATTAAAGGAACCAAATTTTGGATTTATTACATATATACTCCCCCAAAAAGATTTACATCTCATAATATGTTCCATGAAAAAATTTACATTTGTATGTGTCTGTGTCTGAAATCGCTACATCCTATAACGATTTTAGACCCAAGACTTTTTTTTAATAAAAAAATGTCTGAGCCCAAGACTCTAAAATTGTTACATCCTGTGGCGATTTCAGACTTTTTTTTTAAAATGTTTGATTTCGCCACACCTTGTGGGCTTTTTTTTTAAATGCCTGAAATCGTCACACTCTGCGACGATTTCAAACTTGTTTTTTGAAAAAAAAAAGTTTGAAATCACTACAATTGTAAATTTGTATTCCAACCCATATTTTGGTATACAAATTATACTAAAGGGATAGAAATGTAAAGAGGCCCCAAATTTTATCGAATACATGTCTAAATAGGATGAGGCGTTAGAATTATATCCAGGTAAGAATTTGCGGAGAAGTAAAGATGGGGACGGGGCCATCACATCTGCCCGATATCGCGTATCCCTTTGCTTTGGCATAATGGCTGACTCCCACCACACACAACTAGACAACCATTCTAAAGTTGCAACCTTTTTCGAAAAATCAATGTTGGCCTCCATAAATAAAAAAGATCCTCCCAGAATCGAAGTGGATTCCAGACACCACCTCTTTTTCAATGCCGCAGCACTCTCCAGGGGTCCTCATCAATTCAAATGCTTCCTAGAAAAAGAGAAATTTGCAGTGAACACAACAATAAAGAACCCAACTTTTGTTTAGACCACTTTGGTAAAACTTTCTGCTTTCTTTGAGAGGGGGGCTTTTCTTTCCATTTGCTAGGCTCTAGATACCTCTTTGTGAGTATATTTATTCCTGTAGGAAAATGCATTGGTACAATGACGTGTTTGGTCTTTAATTTATAAACGACAATTTGTAAATTATATAATTTTGGTTTAACATAAAAATATCTTTTGATCTTCGTTTAAATTACGGATCAAGACTAAAAATTAGGTCAAAATGTAACTAATAATGGTTTTGCCAAATGTTCACAAGTATCTATGGATGAGATAAATTAGTGTTACCCTGGAATTATGATCGAATAGACGTGTCTTGGTGAGATTCGTCGGAGTTTTTCTATGTTTTGGCGTGGGTTAGAGTCTTATATTGCTTAAAGATAGAACCTAGATAACTTTTATAAGTGCAATACAACTCTCTTACCTTGACCTAAATTTAAGGGTTGGGTTAGACCTCTCAATTATTCAATATGACATCACAGCTTGTATGACCAAAAAGTCTAGAGTCCATCCTCACCAACTCCAATTCTTAAAAAATATGATTCACACTGCATGTCAAAAGTGCTCTTGTGTAAGAAGGCATGTTAAGATACATAAAATCATACTATGCCTTTACCCAACTGATTAAGCTTTTGAAAAATATAGTTTTGGACATGGTATCAAAACTACTATGATCAAGAAGTCAAGTGATCGATACTCTCATTTACAAAATTTATCCATACTGCAAGCCAAAAGAATTGTTGCGTGAAGGGTGTGGCATGCTTGATTGCGATTTTGGTTTGGCCAGATTGTGAGCTTGGTTGGTCTGGATGAAAGTTCGACATCTCTCTACCTTACGAATTTGGTGTCTCTCAACCTTGTGAGTTTGGTGTATCTCTCTGCCTTGAGAGTTTGGAGTCTATGTCCTATGAGTTTGGAATATTTTCCCTATGCATTGAGGTTGTTAAACTGTGTGTCTAAGGTGTTGCATTTTGTTTATTGTGTTTTAGTGTTAACATGTTTTCGTTTTGTTTTGCCTGCTGACTGGTCATATTATGTAACATATTACGTCAAAGAATTTCACAATAGAATTGTTGGAATATATAAGGTCTACTTATATGGGGTGCTCATTTATTCAACATAGTTTAAGGGAATGCGTCAAAGACATTAAAGTAATTTGAGTAATTATTATGTAACCCTAATTAGTTATATTAAAGCAATTCCTTAAGGGTTGGCCACTGAAGCAATTTATTCTAGTGAAGGTAAATTCAATAAAAAAAAGTTGGGATTTAGGTTATGAAAACTTGAGATTCATTTGACATTCTGCGAGGATCCTATACAATTAGTGATTCTAATCTAGCTTCAAATTGCCTTCTGCATTAAGAAGAAACCTGTAAGTCTCCTTAATCTTGTTTATTCAATTACGTATTTAATCTATATGTTTTCCTCGAATAACTTCCTTATTTTGTGATTGGTATAAAAACAAAAAAAAAATGTTAGAGAGTGTATGCTCCTGACTTTTAAAAGTCAAGGTCTCATAAGAGGCTTTTAAAAGTTGACTCTAGCTCTAAAAAATTTTAAAAGACTTTTATAATCTTAAACTTTAATGAAAATACAATTTTGTCATTCACCCTAGAGTTTACAACATCAATCAAATTTGTTCTCATAGTTTTAGATCAATCAAATTCATTCATGTAGTTGGTAAATGTCAATTGAATTAGTCTTTAGAGTAGACATGAAAAAGTACTAACTTGATTGAAATTTGTCAATTATAGTGACGAATTTAATGAATTTGAAACTAGGGAGACAGATTTGATTGATGTTAAAAACTACATTGACTGATTTGATGGTTTATTCTTAATTGATGGAATGTGAAAATAGAAATTATCTTTTAATATTTATATTCATTGTAGTCATCTTATATTTTAAAAGTAATTTAATAGTATATTTACTAAATACTATTTTGTTGATGTTGCTTATTGAAAACAACTTTTAAATTATTTTACTAAATAATACCACTACGACTTTTAAGAACAACTTTTAGAGAACACAAAAGGTCAAGCAACTTTTAGCGAGGCAAAACCATAGAAGATTTATGTATAAAAGTTGGGGGCACATGCCCCATTAATATTTGAGAAATATCTTAAAAGTATATAGGTGTGTATTTATATATATATATATATATGCATATATAAGTGTGTATATATATGTATGTATTTTTGTCCTACTATAACAAAAAAATTAAAAGAATAATCGAAAGAAATCTGACATACTTTTTTTTCTTTATTTACATCCATTCAATGTTTGTATGATCATAAAACTAAAATTTGTACCTACATCGTAAGATTCATTATATTTATTTTCTTCTTTGTGTAATTTACTTAAATCCATTATTTTATATTTATTTCTGTCTTTGTGTAGCTTACATACATAAGATTCTTTTCCTTACCAACTCTGCCCTTCTAAAAGTTCGGTGATGCGTTCAACTTCATCGACGAATCAACTCTTAACTTTCTCACAACTTTTGTAGGTTGGGGCACGTATGACCACAAGCCTTGGTGCTTCATTCATATATATTCTTTTAATTTTCTTTTGCCTTGTTTCCCCCCTTCACTCTATCTAACTTGCAATCTTTTTATCATGTGGCTAAATAATGATTTATGTATATATATCGTTTGTCCTTTTTTTTTTTTGTTGGTTGAAGTTGTAACACCCTAGCTAACTGCATACCCTCGAGTAGTATGCAAAGCTCACTAGGTTGTTAATCACTTGGTGGGAATACTCATAATCCCTCATTACTTTTTGAAAATACTTGGTTATAGAAAATATGGACCAATTTAAAACTTTTCTGCTTGTCACTTATTAACCAAAATATGAGCCACGCGTGAATCCAAGTGTATAATACAAACGATAGAGCGGAAGCTTAAAAGTAGTAATCATTACTAGCATAAGTAATTACATAACAAGTATCTGGTCCATCACGAATTACAACCAACAGAGTATCATAATAGTTTAATTATACAAGCCAAATATCCCAAAATACATATCAAAATATA
>QANU01068870.1:195482-230087 GCA_003254905.1 Nissolia schottii | reverse complement strand
CTAGGTTTTTAGTGAAGGAAATGAGAGTGAGATGAGGGAACTTGGGCTTGTGGGGGTTCGGTTTTGAGAGGGAAGAATGGTAGCAAAATGCTTGTTTTTCTTTAGCAACTATGTGGTGTTCTTGAAGCTTGCTAGAAGAATGGCTATGGAGTTTTGGGAGGAGATGAAAATTTTTAGAGAAATGAGGGAGAGGGGTTCGGTTTATGGCTGAATGTGGGAGGAGGGAATTGATAATTTTGGGAATTAAATTAAAAGGATGAATAGTGTAAGGTATGGGTTTTGATTTGATGAAAGATGGTTGAATGACATTTTGGAAGCCTAATTCAAGGGAGATGTCTTTGACTAATCTCTCTTCTCCAACCGTGCAGCCTTCTCTAATCAGCTGAGGAGATTTTAATTTCTCCCAGTCCCGGTTCGCTCGTGTTTTATCGCTCGCAGTCTCGGTGCGCCGCGCACGGTCGTCCGAAAAATATTTCGTTTGGACCGTCGATATCCTCAAATTCCCACCTACCTAAGGGTATCAATGTTTGAAGGTGTTTGGGAATTTTCCCCCAGGAAATTATTTCCACGTATACTGTTTTGCGTGCCAAATTTCATCGGCAACAGATGGTGGTTCGGTTGACCGCCGAATTTTCTACCGCGACATGTCTAAGTTCCTAGGGATATTTTTAACTAGAATTTTCCCTCTCACTCTCTAATCATGATTAAAATTTAATTAATCATTTATATTTTACGAATATTCTTCTATGAAAAAAAATTGGGATGTTACAGAAGTGAGGAATAAAAGCCTTATATCTCATTTTTACTAATTTTTAAGATAGATAAAAACTTGCCAAAAATCCCAACCGGTAAGCTAGAAAGAGAAATGATATTTATACTCATTTGTTGCAGGATATTGTGTCAATTCACATCTCATCTCTATCATTGAATGGAATTTTATTGAAATTAGTTCTGAAAATTACGATGACAGTTTTGAACTTTCAGAATAGTATATGTAACTATTTGAGAATTTGTAACACAATTTCATTTGAACATTATGTGTAATTTTCTTATTAAATTTGATTGCACAAATTCATTTTTACTATTTAATTATTTATAAGGAAAATTATTATTTATATATTTAAAAAATAGATAAATATTTGGTTGTATATTCTATTTAACTATTTATTATATTTAATAAAAACATTAATTGAATTAAATGTACATCTATTTAATTAAATTTTAAATTAAACTTTCTAATTTTATATGGAATGTCATATTTAGGTATAGGTAACTATTAAATTATTTATTATATGTACTAAAAGTATTATTAAATTTAATATTTATTTAATTCAATAATTATATAATTATATATTTATTTCATATATAATTTATAGAATTAAATAATTGATTGAATTAAATAATAATTTAATTAATTTTTTATTGAATTAAATAATTAAATAATTATTTAATATATAATTTATTGAATTAAATAATAATTTAATAATTTACATAATAATAATAATTAAATAATAATTTTTTTAAAATTAATTATCTTTACCGTCAAACATTACCCACAGTAATATACCGACGGTAATAGTTTCAAAATAGTAATATAATATTCATAATTACCGTCGGTTGTTTTCGATAAATTACCATTAGAATCGATGGTAAATTCAATAAAATATTGATATATTACCGTCAGTGTAGCCGACGGTAAATTCTCATAAATTTATGTATAAATATCATTAAATTTTCGTCAGAATTAACCGACGGTAAACAGAATAAAATATTAATATTATTACCGTCGGTTGTAATTGACTGTAATCGGTTCAGTACGAACAGTTCCTAGACCGTCATTTGTGTCGGTCGACACCGACAGTAATTATCGTCAGCTATGTCGATCTGACGGTAATAAGTTGCCATCGAGGCTTATATCGTCTATCCACTTTCCGATAGTAAATCTGACGGAAAGCTAAAATTCTGACGGTAAATTTGCCGAAAAGCCAAAATTCTGGCGGTAATAAAAAAAACTCCGGCAGTAAATTCGACGATAACTAGTATTTTTCTTGTAGTGCAATGCCATGGAAAAAGGATAAGTTGTTGTTAACGGATCTGCAATTGTACACGGGCATTGATTGACATTGATACAAGGTGTGTGGTGGGATTATGTTGAAGGTTGAAGAACTTTCGAAGAAAGCCAACATGGAAGTTACACCATAAATTTTCATAAGGTTTTCTCCGACATATGTGTAGATGAAATTCTTGGATTGCTTAATTCCAAGTGAGTATACACTTTTATGGTAGAGTATGATAGTTCTTTTGAACTATGATTGTCAATAGAAAATGAAAGTTGAAGATGTGTTTATTTTTATCAAGGTGAATGTTGTTGTGGTTGATTGAAATAATACACATTGAAAAATTATCACATCTCTAAAAAGTGCAAGAGGAGAAGTAAGCCAAGGCTATAAATACGTAGTCAAGTTCTTCATTTCATCTCGTACTAGTCATAAACACTTTAAGCTCATATTTAACTTTCCTATCTTTTTTTACTCTTATATTAGAGTGTTGTGAGGTGTGTTAGATATTAGCTTTGAGGAGTGTCGGTGTACTACACCGTGGGGTGGTTGAAAGAGATTTGTGTATTGTAAAAATTTTCACATAGTGTTTTTCTTTTGTTGTCTTTGGACAACGATTGTGGGTTTTTATTTTATTTTTTAAAATTTTGGAACTTTTCACATTAATTATGATGTTAGTGTTCTTACTCCATTCTCTATTCTTCCAAGGCAGGTTTCACAAAGGAGAAATGAAGTTTTTCATAACAGTTTGAAAATAACAAACTACTTAGAACCTCTTTTTTTCAAAGACCAAGTTAATTGTAATACCCAATTTTTTTTTAATTTAAGATGACATGAGATTTGGTTTCCATATTTAAAATTTTAAAGACTAGATATGAGATAAAATAAGATTAGATACTTAAAATTTTAAAGGAGATAATTTAGAAATTAAATAATGTTTCACTAGTTAATAGGTTAATTTTAAAATTTTCAAATAATTGATTTTTCTATTATCTTGATTTTAAAATTAATTAGAAATTTATTTATTTTAGATTTAGTTTTTTTTTTAAAAAAGGAGTTGATGTTTTGTTTTAGTCTCACATTGCTTAAGTTGTGATGTAGAGGTGGTAGTTTTACCAATAAATAGAAACACTCCCAGAGTATTTACACTCGTATATACACTCAAGAACTTTGAAAGTTTCGATTTTAGTAAGAATATTCACTCTAGTTTAATATTTCAAGTCACTGGAAAGCAGTGCCTCCGCATAGGGTGTCAACATTATGCCACTAGGAGTTCAAGTATCAGTGTTCAATAATGTCATTTGAGTTCCTACCGAGCTCGCAAGGAATGATAGTCAGTCTTCGGCAACTTTAGGTGATTGAATTGTTGCTCATGACTTATTTTAGTCATTATGTTCATTTTTAAATTTTTACAAGTATGATTTAGTTTTAACGCGATTTTCAATGTTTTTAGAAAAAATAAGGATTTGTTTTATGAAAAGATGTTTTAGAAAAGTAGGATGTGTCTTATGAAAAGATATTTTTTGAAAATAAGGATTTATGAAAAGATTACTTATTGAAAGTATTTATGAAATCGTTTTATTGAAACCTTTTATAGAAACATGTTTATTTTATGAATGTTTATGAAAGGATTTAGAAAATCATGAAAACCCTTTTAGAAAAGTCATGAGACTATTGTTTTATTGAATAAAGATCATCATGATGCATGTGTATATTATGGATTTTTAAATGTTTACGATCATTTCAGTTATCAATCATTAGATTTATGTTACTATTTATCCAATTTTATGTTATCATGTTTAACTGTTTTTCATGAGAACGAGATCTAAGATAGAGTTGTAAGTCATTTATGTTGACTCTTGGTACTAGAATTAGATCAACTATCATAATCTAAGGACTCAGATAGATCAGATTATCATTAGTTATAAAGACCTAGTTACTCGGGGATTCATGTGTAGCCAAAGCGTATTGCTCAAGATTCGTCTATATATATACCTCCCAAAAGTTATTGTTTTAAATGTTTTCAATGAAAGCTTATTATTAGTATTATGCTATTATTATTATTATTATTATTATTATTATCATTATTATTATCATTATTATTATCATTATTATTATTATTATTATTATTATATGTTGCATTATGTATGTTCATATTTCAAAAGGTCTTGTGGGTGATCACTCATTTACTGAGGTTCTCCCTAGAGTTCTCACCCCTTGTCTCTCCTTCCAATTACAACTTAAGAAGTAGCTGCAATTTATAGAAGTTATGTTTAGTTACAACAATGTCTGGGTTATTGAGTCAACAGTCAATTTTAGGTGAAGCTATCCGTAAGATCATGTTAGAGTTTTATTTTATTTGTATATTCACGTTTGTGTCTAGAGTGCTCCAATTGTACACATGCAAAATCTTTTGATTGGTCGTGTATTTTACATGTACAGTTATGTTCATTGTAAAGAGTTTTGCATATGTTTATTTAGAAATGATGTTTCAGTTTGTTTTAATTTAAAGTTAAAAATGCATGTTGTTGTAAAAAGCGTTCGTAAGAGGCTTTCTTAAGAGAACTAATTCTTGCGTGTTGATCACAATTTTTGAGTCATGATATTAACTCATCAATAATTTGACATAGGGACGAAGTTGAACCTTTACTCTTAATAAAATTTACTAGTAAGCTTTTTCTTGATTCTCCGAAATGCTTTCTATCTTTTGAGTTTTCTATCGTGGTCTTTAACAATCAATGGTGCTAGGTGTATAATAGAATAGTGTCCACCATACAATTAACGTACATATACATATGCTTACACTGAGATAGACGTACGAATTAAACATATGAATAAATGTTTCTAAAAAAAATAGACAAACATTATAAAATTGGTGAACAAATGTTTTCACATATGAAAGTAAAATAAAACGGTCTTCACCACATTAACTCAAGAAAAGTAACACTGCACTCTCTCTCATGTTTTCCCACTCATGCCCTAGAACTCGTGTATTCATGCTCTTTCATAAACAAACATTACAAAACAAATAAATAAACATTATCGAGCACATAATAAATTGTCACACTCTCTCTATTGCTGCTCACCCACTTTCTCATAAACAAACATTACACCATAAATAAACAAACAAACATTATAATACTAAAAAATAAACATTACAAAACTCATAAACAAACATTACACTATACATAAACAAACATTACACCACACAAAAAAATGAAGAATTAAATAAACATTAGAACACTCATAAACAAACGTTACAACACACATAAACAAACAACATTACACCATATCAACCATTACACCACAAAGAAACAAACATTACAACACTAAAAAAACAAACATTACACCACACAAAAATGAAAAATAAATAAACATTACGACATTCATGAACAAACACTAAAACACACATAAATAAACATTGCACCATTCCAAAAAATTACAAAACATAGCAAACAACTTAGATCGGAGAATAATGTCCTCATCTATGCTCTCCTAGTCTTAAGAAAAAAAATGAATACGACCAGTTTTATTATACACGGATTTCTCTTTAACAATTATATCACACTTGGGGGGTTTCTTGACTACGTGCCCTCCAGAGTCTAGAGCCTTCCATCATCTATTAACCGCCATGGCATGTTTCGTTTTCCTCTTCTTTTGAGAATAGTCCAAATGGATCATGCTTCCAAAATTTATTCGAGTTGTTGATAATGATCCAAACCAATCAACCTTTCACTTTTTCCACACTTTCTGTAGGACAATTTTAACTTGACATTTTCTTTTTAATTATTGTGAGTTCTATCTTAAAATATGTTTTTAATTGAGTTAATGTTTTTTTTTTTTTTGGAAAACATTTTAGGTAAAGTAAATAGAATGTAACCAAATAACCATAGAAGATGAAACCATATAATTAAAGCAAAAAAAACTCTCTAATCGTATTGAAGCTGCAGAGATTAGATAGAATTGTTGAGAGTGAATGAATACTCATTTATTATAGCTGAAGTATGTACAACAATATATGGTGCTCTTGTACAGTGGCAACTATCATAACTACTAGTTAACCAAAATATAACACACTAACAGACTTTTTAATTCTCTAGCTAAGTCTCTAACTGACTTAATTTCCTAATATTCTAATACTCTCCTCAAGGTGGAGAATATATGTGTAGAATTCCCAGGTTGCCAATCAATTGATGATATTGAGTAGATGTCACTGCCTTTATATGTAAATCAACAACTTGTTGATGGGTTTTAAAATGAGCAAGCTTGACAATTCCTTTATTGACCTTTTCGTGTATAAAATGGAAATATATTTCTATATGCGTGGATCTTTCATGAAAAGTAAAATTGGTAGAGATGTTTATGGCTACTTGATTGCTACAAAAAGCCAACGAACTATCAACCTGAACTTCAAAGCAACCTAAGGTTCCAAGTTATTTCACTTGCAATGGCTGCAAGTGCACAATATTCAGCTTCAGTTGATGACCTTGAAACCATGGCTTACTTCTTGGATTTCTAAGAGATTGATGACCTCTATTCGCCAGGCTGCTACAACGGTCCCTTAGCGTTACAGCAGCACAGACGAAGCGAGGCACTACAGTGGTGAGAGATCGCTGCAATGACATGAAACATATGCAGTGTTGCATATGCGCTACAGTGGCTCACTTTTTTTCATTGACTCTGGTTGCTTGGGGAAGGGGGTATCCTCCTCCTATAAATAGAGACCCCTAGTTAGAGCTACAATTGCTAATTTCCTTTAAAGCTCTTAAGGTTTCACCCAGTGTTGGGACATTTTGCTCAAGTTTTCTTTGTGAAGACGCAATGTCTTCACTTGGGATAGGTTTCTAGTGCTTTTATGTTGTCTTAGGGTAGTAGGCCTCGACGCCACTACTGTGGTAATGGTGATGTTGTGGCAGTCTACAAATAAGATGGAACAAATCTTCTTCTCATGATTGCCTTCATTTCGTCCCAAGTAGCAATAGGTTGTTCTCCATACCTATTTCTCCCCTTTTGAATCTGGCCCCACCAAATAAGAGCATAATCAGTAAATTCAATGGCAGCAAGTATTACCTTTTTCCTCTCAGAATATTGGTGACATGAGAAAATTTGTTCAACTCGCATCTCCCACTCCAAATAGGCTTCCGGATCATTTTTGCCTTGAAATGAAGGAATTTTGAGTTTAACTCCTCCCAGATTTTCTTCTCTATTTCTATGCCTCCTTTGATTAGTATGACGCCTCCTCCTTCTTAAATGATGATCTTCATCCTCCTCGATCTGGCTCACCCTATCTGTATGAGACGATCCATCATGACTAGAATTGTTTGAAGGATTATGTCTAGCAGCACCTCGATTCTCCATTTGGTCCATTCTTTCATGAAGTTCTTCAAATTTGCTATTCCATAATCTTTCAAGTTGTCCTACTAGTGCTTGCATTTGGATAGGTGCTAACCCTTGTGCATTTTCTTCATTCCCTGCCATGTTAATGAAAAATAGAAAAAAAAAATAGGACCTCACCAAATTATCACAACAAAGTGTTTTCACTCTTGAATTTTACCACTCGTGTTTACGCTTCACTCTTAATAATCTCACAACTCTCAAATCACTCAATATCTTCAAAAGCTCTTATGCAACCTAAATCCTTATATGACTCAAAATGCCAATTACTCAACTTCAACCAATTATAATGAAGTGGCTGGTCTAATTGTTAGAACGGTGGGTTGGAAAGGTAGTATAAAAAGAAAACTAGGAAATTAAGGAAGAACAAAGAAACCACAAAATTCTGGAAACAAAAGATAATAACTCAAATAAATACCAGATTTTTTTTTTTTTTTTTTTTTCGTTTTTCTTTGTTTTTTTTTTCTTTTTTTTTTTTTTTGCTTTTTGCTTTTTTTTTTTTTTGTAATTGTAGAACAGAAACTGATTTTTTTTTCCTACCGTGTCAACCACAGCTCTGCTACCAAATGATATGAACCTCTAGAGGAATTTGGCCCAATCTTCACGGCGTAGGCAAAACAAAAGGAATTCAAATAAAACGGATAATTGAAAAGAGGGATATGAGCAAACACTCCAGATTTGGAAAGGAAAAATTGGGAGTGATAGACCCTAAGTTTGTAGAGTTCAATGACCTGACAATTGTAATTAGCCAACCAACGTTAAAGGGAAACTGACCTGCTAATTAGACGATTGTCCAACCACGAACACAATTAAACCAAACCACACAACAACGCACCTGGGTTGAAGCACGAATTGGGGGCTTTTGGAAGCTTGAATCACCAACCTTATAAAGAAGATTGACAAGACAAGGTCTCACAAGAGCAAAAGAAGATATAATAAAAACTCTCACAATGGGAGAAAGAATTCTGAAAATTCAGATTGTATTTCACTTCAAGGATGCCTTATGAATTACAAAGTTCTCCTATTTATAGGACTTATTAGAACCCTTTCAAATCACCACTATTCAGAAATTTATTGGTCACTATTTAACATTGATTACCCACTACATTATTAGCCACTAAAACCCATGCACTAAAATTCCACCTCCCAAAGTTAAATGCTCCACTAATAAAAGCTGTTAACTTCACCAACGAAAATGACCACCTAAAAGACTTCGTTTGGTCTTCTTGTCTTCATGGAAGTTGAAGCATTTTGTCTTAGCTTTCAAATGGCACCGGTTTCATCTTAATTGGATCACTACAGCCCAAGTTATGACCCAATTATCACAAACTGCTCAGAGTCCAGCAACAACATTATTTAATTGGGCTTGGATGATCATTACTTCTTTTGGACTTGTATTTTCGGATTGCCATTGATTATTTGGAGCCAATATTTCTTTATTAACTATTTCTTGTATTCTTCTCATCTTTCCCCTTGTCATTGGGCCCCCATTTACTTGGACTTGGTCAATTGACTTGATGGCTGGGTTCATATCGACCCCTCAATTGGAGGCGGATAGATTTACACAGTGAACTTTATCATTATAACTCAAATATCAGTGTTCCTTAGTATACATGTACATTGTTTAGTTGTCTATTTATTACTTCTGTTATTCATTTACTTTCAGATAAGCATGTATATGTTGCTATGATCAGTATATGTTACATGAATGGTATCATGGTACCCATTTACTGAGTTGACAACTCAGCCCTCTATCATATTGGTTTCAGATACAGTTGAGTATCTAGATAATGAGCCTCTCATCAAGTAGTAGTTGGATTCCAGTGACAGTGGTGAGCTCCGCTTTGCAGTGGGGTATACTAGTCTTATTAGTTATTAGTTATGCTCTAGATAGTTTAGGCAGAATCATGCACACTTTATTATTATTATTATTATTATTATTATTATTATTATTGTTATTATTATTATTATTATTATTATTATTGTCATTATTATTATTATTATTATTATTATTATTTATCTCAGTTAATTTATTAGTTTCTCGTATGTAAACCAGACATATATTATTTATTTATGCAGAATATTTATTTAATTAATTGCATGTATAGTAGTTTTAGTCATGTTAGAGCTTCAGTAGGGACAATGTCCCTATGTACGGTCACTCCCGACTTAATAAAGGCACTATAGCTGGTTGTGGACCTTCTTGTGTCTGAACACTGACCCCAATCCACATCTGCATAATTAGTAAGATGCATGAAAGATTTTGAAGAGAAAAGTAAGCCTTGTCCATGTGCAGACTTAATGTATCATAGAAGGTCACAAGAAGTGAAAATACTAAAATAAAACTAAAAGTAAATTAACATAATAAAAAAATGAAATTAAAATTAAAAGAAAAATAACTAAGTCTTCCTACTATTGTAAAATAGTAGTAAGACATAATCCCTAGCAATGGCGCCAAAAACTTAATGCAATATGTTTAGAGTTAGCAAGTGCACTAGTCGCGACAAGTAATAAATGAGTCTTTTAGGACTCAGGTTCTCGTACCCATATAGACTAGGTAATTACATTATTTTACAACATAGGATTACTTAGTTATGGTTGTTGTTCTTTTTGGTGTTTTTGATTATTTAAACTAAAACAATTAAACAATTAAATAACTAAAATAGAAATTAATTAAAAGAAAAAATGAATTTAAATATTTTGAAAGGATTAAGATGAGAAAGGTGTTAGGACAATAGACTTCTGCTATCCTAGTCTAATTTGCGAATTACTGTTCCTATTCAATTATGAGTTAATTGACCGATTATGGTTAAGGTTAATGGCTACTAGTGTCTCTCGAGGTCAACTAACTCTCTTATTCAAGGTTAGCCTCCTAATCGCTTGCGAGGTCTAAACATATCCTAAGTATTATAAGTCCTATTTACTAGCCCCCTAACATGACCACACAAGTTACGCAAACTCTCTTAATGTCTCGTTCAACCTATGGTTTGCTAAACCTTGCCTTATCCCGCATTTTCTTTCTTTCGTCTCCTGGGAGGATGCTAACTATGAATATGTTGATCAAGCATACACACAGTTTAATAAAAACAAAATAGTAAATGTAACGTCAATTACTCATCAAAGGAATAACATAATAATTTACAAATTACACGACGAAACGCTTCTATTCATGCCCTAACAAGAGGGACTTAGTTCATGCTAGGAAAAGAAATACACAAAGAGAAGAAGGGGTAGAAGAGATAGAGAATACAATGAAATCTCAATTAATCTAGCGATAAATAGAGTCTGTGGCCTTCTTCTAGCTTTGCTAGGGTTGCCTCCTCTTCTATATTCCTCTCTCTTTGTATTATAAAGTCATGGTGAATGTGTGTCTATTTTTAGAGAGTTGCTAGGGTTTGTGATGACATTTATTATTTTTTTCTCAGAATATTTTTGTTTGCTCGAGTGAGCAAATCTGTCACTCGAGCAATAGTTCACTTTTCTCTAATGGTGATTTTTCTCTCCCCACTACACGCTAGAGTATTTCTTGCAATGCTTGAGCATTCTTTGGAGCTTTTCTGCATATTTTCATGAGTTTTCTTTGCTGCCAAGCGTCCCAAACCTTTGTGGCTTCCTCCTATAGATGTAATTCACTTGAAATGCATTCAAAAACTTATATTTCCACTTAGCATTCCTAAAGGGTTAGTTTATGTACCTAAGTGAAATTCTATATGAATGCATGCAAATATGCCTTAAAATGCAACTAAAATGCCTAAAAACTACGTGAATTGACAAGCAAAGAGAACTCTAATTGGAGAGTCATCAACATCGGCTAAACTGAGCAATAGTGGCAGAAGCCTAAGAGTGAGTCAGGGCACTAGAGGCATCCTACGTCTCTATTTCTTAACTTGCCAGAACAAACAACCAGCAAATACCACACTAATAGGTATACCCTAGTTGTTTATTCCATGTCAGTCTTCCTTATGTCAGTTATATGTCATGTATGTTTATGTGTGTATGGACGCATGTTATGTTATGAGTATGTCACGACTGCACATGAGCCATGTCAAGTTAAGTGTACCTGTGTTCTCCTACGTTGTTAGAGTCATGACATTTGGAGAACCAAATATCTTAAGGGGGTAGATTATAACAACCCATAGAAAAAAAAGGGAGATCAAACCATTGTAGGGGCCTTAGCACGCTGCAGTGGATGATCGTAAATGAGCATTGCAAAGCTCAGAGAGTGTTGTAGTGGCTCAGTGACAGTGGCTTGGATGACAAGTCAATTTTTCCATATAAATAGAAGCTTCCCCTGAGTGTTTTTACTTGCTAATTCACTCAAACAGCTCTAAAGATTGTGCTTTGAGTGTGAACTTTCTCTTAGCTGTAGTTATTTTTATTTTTCTTTTGTTCATGGGGAAGTAGTGTCTCCGCGTAGGGTGTCAGGAGCTCAATGTCAGTGCTTCTTAGTTGTCAACCATTTCCCGGTGAATGACATTTAATAATGACATATGTTTTCCATTAGTATTATTTTTATGAAATATTTTTATGCATGTTTTTAGTTAGTTTTATACTTAGTTAATTTACGTCTTTTATTTTAGAAATTATTTTTGTCTTTTATTTACATAAAATATTTATGAAAATATTTTAGAACTCATGAAAATCATTTTAGAAAGGCATGAGACCATTTTATTTGATTTATGCATAAAGATGAGCATGATGTGTATGTATGTTGCATGAAACCCTAGGAGGAAAGACTTCAGTTCATTTATCAGTTATTATGTTTCAAGAATCTTTTTAAAGAAGTTATATCTAGGATAGAACTGTAAGTCAACGACAACCTACGTTGACCCTTGGTACCATTAAGTCAGAATCAAAACTAACTATCATGAATATAGGGACTTAGATAGATCAGATTACCATTAGCTATCGATGTCTAAGTGCTTGGGTAGTAAGTTGAACCAACTATCAGGAATCTATGGACTCAGATAGAGTAGATTACAATAAGTTATCAAGGTTTAGGTACTTGGGTAGTGCGTTAAAGCTAGACCATAATGCTCAAAATCCGTCTGTTTAGATATCGTCTTTGGTTTAATGATTATGTTTCATAAAGAAATTATGTTTTATTATAAAGTATTACTATAAATGTTTTAATGTATGATGTGTGTGTGTATATATATATATTATATATATATATATATATATATATATATATATATATTTTTATGTAATGCATTGTATGTGCCATGTTTATGAATTGTCTCATGTGGTATTGAACCCGCTCATTGAGATGATGACTCATACACACATCTATTTGTTTTAGCTAAAGACCACGATGAGGATATAGTTCTTATCCTTTAGTAGTTAGTAGCGCTCCTTTGGTGAGATTCACGTTGTCGTGGAATCATTCTTAGTTTAAATTTCAGTTATTCAGTTAGTTTATTTTATGTCAGTCAATAGAGTGCTTCAATGAACTACAGGCAGGATGCTATGTACTTTCATTTAATAATTTTGTATTTTAATTATGGATATCATGTAAGAATTTTATGAGACAAGTATTTAGTTTATTTATGAAGTTTGGTTTATTTTAAAAGGTTTTCTTATTATTTGCTTATAAAAACGTTGCGCACTTTCATGATTAGCACGTTACGAGACTTTTGTAAGGGAACTCGTCCTTTGCGTGCTAGTGGTAATTTTTGGGGTCATCACAATAAATGAAGTAAGGTTTTTAAAACCCCCTCTCTCCTCTTGCAAGAAAATGAAAAGGTAAGGGATATAAGCGTAAAAATGCAAAGCTATCATAAGGACAAAATAGGAAATTCATAGGCCTGTTGTACCTATCACCATCACATCAACGCTTATCCTCCCCATAAAGGAATGATGGCTCCACACAAAAATGTGGCGACTTGGCTCAAAAGAGGAAGAGATCAAGATCAGCGTCACAATGCTACTACATCTAATATCCCAACATATGACTTATGTCACATGTCATCTTCAGGGTTTAATGTTACAGTCTAAGTCTGGCTCTGAGTTACATATTGTGCATGGAATAAACTCGATGTACGACTCATGTCACGCATCAACTTGGAGACTTATGTTATAGTCTAAACCTGGGTCTGAGTTACATGTTATGACTCTGAGATAAGTCGAGTCTGACACATCAACAACTCAACTTGTTTGGCCTAAAATCCATAACCGACTAGAGTTATCCGAACAATCAATGATCATCGTCATAACACCTGTAATGTACCAAAGCCTTCATGAACATAATTATTCATGCAAGACAATAATTAGCTCTATGAAGGCCACTGAGGCGGTTACAAATGCCTCCTAACAGGCAGAACTAGAACAGTCACTACATGGTATATGAGCATGAGTAAAACTCATTCTCAGGTAAATTCTATAACTACTATTTTATCTCATATTCACTCATAAACTTACTTGAGAATAGGAGTGTCTTTTGCAAGTACCATCATCATTGTCCAAGGCCATTAATCCAAGGTTAGAGCTACAGGCAACATCTTGGATCTTGTTTGATTTGCCTATATCAGGTGGCAACTAACATAATTGTAGTTAACCAAAATATAACAGATTAATAGACTTTTAATTTTCTAGTGAAGTCTCTAACTGACTTAATTTACTAATAGTCTAATAAAACTCAAGATTGAAAGATTTGTAATTTGTCATACCCTCGCAATTTACCCTTCAAACCAACTTGAACCGCCAACCCTTTTCACTTGTCCAATTTCCTCATCTTCTCTAGCCCATTGGGTCTACAAGCCCAACTCTCCCTAATAAATTAACACACATGTGGATGAGTACATATCCCTTTCATTCTACCCATTATCTTGTGTTGGGGTTGCCAAAATTGGCGACGCGATGAGAAATGAAGAACGTGAAAAAATACTATAATTGCATAAGCAACACAATTGGTTGTCGACAGTATAGTAGCAGCCTTGCTTGCTTTTAATAATGGCGACAAGAAACAACAATTCGGAAAGAATACAAGGTCTTTGGTCATTAAAAGACGAAATCAGCGACCTAATACATTAGAATGTAGTCATGAGTCGACAAAGGTCATTTATGAATGTAGAGTGCCACAAGGTTTAATAATAAGTGTTCAAAGGAGAAATGTCTTAGACGTCACAAGTAAACGAGATCATGGAATTTAGTTAGTAGTCGTTGAAACACCCTAGCTAACTGTTTACCCATACATAGTAAACAATGCTCACTGGGTTGTTTTCTGCTTTGGTTGGGTTACTTTTAGCCCCTAATTTTAGCTTGGCAAATATTTCTTACTTGAAATATGGACCATTTTCAAAATCATTCTGTTATTGTATCAGTTTGCAAACTAGGAGTCGTGCCTGAACAAGGAAGCATACATACACAAATGCTAACGTATCTGGCAGTTTAGCTGGTAATAAGCCGGGAGGAGTATAAATATACATATAAGCACAATCAAGGTCCAACATATAATTACACATTGCTTATTAATAAGTATTTACACAAAAAGTTATCAAGGGTCATCAATCATAATACAAAACATCTACTGCCGTAACGCAACCTTCGTCACTTTACTCTGGTCGTGGAGTTGTCCTGCTGCTGTCGTTCGTCGCCTACCACACCTCTCACTCGTCGATCCATTCGCTCTGCACACTTGGACCCATAAGGAGTGGGCGGTGAGAACTCTTCGTTCTCAGTTGGAATCCCTAGCGTTATTTATCGTTTCATTACTTCGTTATCTTCCAGGCCACTCAGGAGATCTCTAAGTGTCATGCATACTAATACCCCTACTGATTTTTATCTTTGTCTAGGTCCTGGATGGCTTTATTTATTTTACTAGGTGACTGGGGATTCTCTAATCTTAACATTACCTAGGCTTCGTGCTTATTACCTTACCTTTACTCGAATATGGCAATACAGAATCGCCTCCTCACGTTACTTCCAGCTGACATAATAGTCGTCTCGGGCTCGGTCCCTTGACGATACATAATGCATAATCATATATCTACACCTACATACATAACTGCATACATACAGACATTCATTCATTCATACATGCGGATATATAATGCATGGGAAAATCTGGGGATCTCTTACACGCCTGTGGCTGCGTCCTGCTTAGTCTTTTCACCTTTGTAACTGTGGCTTAGGTTACAACCTCTTTCTATTCCCTATCGTGTCAACCCGACAGCGCTCTAATCGGTGTGGTAGCTAACCACGTAAAGCTCATAGGAAGTAACATCGAACACGATAAGTACAACCGCTCCCCTAATAGGAATGGTGAGGGATCGGCCCTTGGACTCGATCAGGCGTGGACACGTAGGTCGGCCCTTGGACTCGACCACACTTCTCTATACTCTTCTCTTTACTGGGGTCCCCCTTTCTTTCCTCAGGACCTGTCCTGTTCTCTTTACTCTCAGGCCTTGGCTTGTTCTCTTTGTCTCAGGCTTTGGCCCATTACTATCGTAACCAGGTCTCTCTACTTGCGTTGCTTATAACCAATCTAGCTTGCCGAATTGGTGAGGGGTGTGTTTGTAAGATGTGCCAAGAGAATAGGGATCTTCCTAATTATATAACTACATACTCTGGCTAAGGCCGTCCGAATCCTTGGTGATCGGAGCCTCTATACACTGCTTTATTTCCTTATCTATGGTCGTCCTAACTCATATTTCCTCATGATGCATGCTTTCAAGTACAATAATAGGCATACCCTCACTCATTGGATCCCTTAGAACCACTAAAGTCTCAAGTCCTTCAGGTTCATTTGAATGGCTAGGGTTACATTCGAATGAATCCCTGCGAGTTCTTTCATTCGACTGACTTGGGGTTTCAATCAATTGAAACCTTCAGAATTCTTTCATTCGAATGAACTTGGAATTCAATCGATTGAAATTCTAAGATTTTCTTTCATTCGACTGAATAAGAATTCAATCGATTGAAAGCTCAAAATTTTCTTTCATTCGACTGAAAACTTCTTTCAATCAAATGAAAGCTGATAAAATTGGCTCCCCGAGACTTTAGTTCTCATTTTCTCCAGAAGTTTACTGTTCTTAGGGTTATAATCAGTACAATTATGCATTTCATTTGCCAAAATCTCCCAAAACCATCTTTACCCTATAATCCCTCAAATTTCTACTTAACAATGGTATAGTCAAATATACTCAAAAACATATATACAATTATAAATTAAACCACATAGATAGTGGGCTAAGAGTTACCCACCTCGAAACGAGTTTCTGAATCGGTAGAAATGAAGAGAAAAATATCCTCTTCGGGTGGGTGTACTCATCCTATTTTTTCCGGAGTCCGATAGCGCTACCGCGATGTGCAGGATGTAACACCCTAGCTAATTGCATACCCTCGAGTAGTATGCAATGCTCACTAGGTTGTTGATCATTTGGTGGGATTACTTATAGTCCTTTATTACTTTTCAAAAATACAAGGCTAAGGAAAATATGGACCATTTTAAAACTTTTCTGCTTGTTACTTATTCACAAAGTATGAGCCGTGCGTGAAGCAAGATATATAATACAAACGATAGAGCTCAAGGCTTACAACTGATACTCATTCATAAATATGTACATAAGCAAACGTGCTCCATCACAACATTTACATTAACAGTAGAGTAATATAATAATTTACATACATGTGTCATATACATATATCAAAATACATATCTAAATACATATCAAAAAGCATGGTCTTCTGCTAATCCGCCCTTGGGCCATCACTGCTCTGCAGGTAACTCCTCACATGGCTCCTCGTAGCCCTCATAGTCTTCGCCTGCTCCTGGAAGCATAAGCAAGTGAGGGTGAGAACGTTTGTACTCAGTGGTTAACCTTAGTATAGGGGTACTTCTTTAACTCACTTATGAACCAGGCCGCTCAGGAGATCTCTGTGTTTACATGCATACTAACATCCTACTAATTATTATCTTGCCTAGGATCCTGAACGGCTTTATCCAAATTACTAGGTGACTGAGGATCTAATCTTTCTTATCTAGGTTCTCGTGCTTATTAACTTTCTCGCGTATATACATAATTGTCTCGAGTGTTCTCTTGACGGTACTTACTTCATACCTATACTTACATACCTTATCATAAGCTTATACATCATATACTCATTCATCGTATCATTACATATTCGTTCATTTCATTCCTTATGCATGGGGTTCTCTTACGCATACCGGCTTACCCCGGGTTAGCGTCCTTCTTTTCATATCTTACGCATACCGGCTTACCCAGGGTTAGCGTCCTTTTCCTCTAGTCCTTTGCTCATGTAGCCGTGGCCAAACGACTACAACCAATTTTGTTCCCAACTTGACGATGACCCAGCTGCGCTCACACTAGAGTGGTTGCTAACCACCGATGGGGTCTAGGTCCATCGCCGCCAGTCAAGTGGGCTAACCTCCACTAGGTAGGAAGCGGGGGTTGGCCCTTGCAACGCAACCAAGCGTTGGACTCATACATCATCATACTTATAACATTAGGTGTGACGTCACCCTTTCTCATTCATCTTTTCTTTCTTTCTTTCTTTCTTTCTTTCTTTTCTTTCATCATCATTAACCAATCCACCCCTTGGGGGACTGGTGAGGGGCGTGTCCGCCAAGAGAGATACTTACTATCATATAACTACATACTTGTTCCCTAATGTTCAATTCCGATCTTTACACATTGAGTGATTAAACTCTAGTTCTCTAGGGTTGCCCTAACACTTACTGACAATCCGGTCCTCATGATGCATGGTATCATAAATATTCTAATCATAATAATTATACATGCAATGTTCCACATACATCATACATGTTACCTACATCCATCAAGTACAGAAGTTAAATCATTGCTTATTGGACTATGTGCCCAAGATAGTTTCCATGAGTTCCCGGCCTCACAGGCCGCTCAGTGTGACTTTGGGTCCGCTCAGTAGTCCTTGAGACTCGTTCCTCCACTTTTTCCAAAAAAATCATTTTCAAAGGGTTCTCAGGCCGCTCAGCGGTTACCTAGACCGCTCAGCAATCTGTTGCCAAGTTCAAAAACATGTTCCATCCTTGTTGCACGGTTTCAGCACAGGCTGCTCAGCGAAGTGTAACACCCTAGCTAACTGCATACCCTCGAGTAGTACGCAATGCTCACTAGGTTGTTAATCATTTGGTGGGATTACTTATAGTCCCTTATTATCATTTTGAAAATAATGATTAAGGAAAATATGGACCATTTTAAAACTTTTCCACTTGTCACTTTATTTGCAAAATATGAGCCACGCATGAATCAAAGCATATAATACAAACGATAGAGCTGAAGCTTAAACGTAATAATCATTACTGGCATAAATAAGTACATAAACAAGTATCTGGTCCATCACAAATTACAATCCAACAGAGTATCATAGTAGCTTACATATACAAGCCAAATATCTCAAAATACATATCAAAATATATCAAAATATAGCAAAATATCCATCTAATGCCGAGCTAGACTGCCTGGCCCTCGGTCCTCTACTGCTCCGCATGCGGTTCCTCATAGGGCTCCTCGTAGCCCTCATACTCTTCGCCTGCTCCTGGGAAGCATAAGCGAGTGGGGGTGAGAACGGTCGTCCTCAGTAGTTAACCTTGGTATAGGGGATCTCTTTTCTCGCTTATCAACCCAGCCGCTCAGGGGTTTCTATGTGAACATGCATACTAACATCCTACTGATTATTATCTGGCCTAAGGTCCTGAACGGCTTTATCTACTTTACTAGGTGATTGGGGAACTAGTCTTGCTTATCTAAGTTCTCGTGCTCATTACCTCTACCTCGCGTATATACATAGGCCGTCTCGAGCGTTCTCTTGACGACTACACAGACATACATAATTATATATTTATATTTTACATGCTCATTCATCATCATATGCTCATGTAACTCATACATCATATGTTCATGCTTGGGAAACGTGGGATTCTCTTACGCATACCGGCTCACCCAGGTTAGCGTCCTTCTCTTCTTTTCTTACGCGTACCGGCTTACCCGGGTTAGCGTCTCCTCATTCTTTTCTTACGTGTACTGGCTCACCCGGGTTAGCGTCTCCNCGCGTACTGGCTCACCCGGGTTAGCGCTTCTCATTCTTCTAGTTCTCATGATGCATGATAGCATAACCATCCCTGACATACATATTCTACATGCAATGTTCCACGTACATCATCATACAAATATATCATGCACTCATCATAAACTTACCTCATAACATATTCCTCATACATCATCACACATCATCATACATCATCATAAACCTAACTCGTTCATTCATCATACACGTACTTGTAACCTCTCAACAACTTCGGGGTCCTCCGCGGAAACCCGTTCAACACCACTCTTGGTGTCCACTCAGCACGCTTCGCATAAAACTCTCATCACTCCAGGTATCCTTCGCAGAACCCACTCAGCACCACTCCTGGTGCCCGCTCAACACTCTTCTCGTAACCCTCTTAGCACTCCAGGGATCCTCCGCGGAACCCGTTCAGCACCATCCCAGGTGCCCGCTCATTAACTTTCTAGACTCATCTCTGTCGCTATACGCGGAACGACTCATCACCATCCCAGGTGCTCGCTCACCAACTCGCTAGACTCCTCTCAGTCTCTCTCCGTGGAATCACTCAGCACCGTCCCAGGTGCCGCTCACTAACTTTCCAGACTCCTCTCGGTCATCTCTCCGCAGAACCCCCGTTGCTTACCCCTTTACTCATTCTCTTCTCATTTTCTCACATTCACACCCCAGGGATCCTCCACGGAACCCACTCGGCACCGTTCCAGGCACCGTTCAACAGTCCTCTACATACTCCTTTCAAACACTCTCCGCGGACTACACAGCTGCACCTGACGAACCAGAACCTATTTTCTTTGTTTTCTTTCGCCTTTCTTTCCCCTTTGCTCATGGATGCTCATTGAGCTTTTCTCACATATTTCAACCATCATATACTAAGCTAGTCCAGGTCACAGGACCCTTCAGAATCATCTCCTAAGTCCTAACATAGCATTTCTAACATGGTTTATTATAAGGCATACCAACACATAAACACATACAAGCAAACATAAGCCACCAAGAGGTGACCAAACCAAGTTTACCCACCTGTAGAAAAACCTGGTGGTGGTGAGGGAAGCTTAGAGTGAAGTCCCACAAGCCTTGTTGTCCCAAAGCTTGAGCTTCTCCTTTCTCCAAGGTGAAGAACCTCGAACAAGGTGGAGGGGAAGAGGTTGTTCCTCTTGATTTTGGAAGGAAAAGAATAAGGATGAGGAGACTTAGGGGGTGTGTTTTCGGTTCATGGGGGTGAAAGAGGATGGCAAGAATGCTTGCTTTCTTAGAGACAAATGAGTGTTCTTGGAGCTTGGCTTGAGGTGTGGTTATGGAGGATTATAGAAGATGAAATGTTCTTGAGATTTTTTGGGGGGGGAGTTCGGTTTTGGATGGCTGAATGGTGGAGGGGATTTAATTGATTTTAGGATTTAATAAAATGTGATGAATAGTGGAAGGTATGGGCATAGGTATGGCTTATGATGTGATTTGGTTTTGATGTGTAACAAAGCATGGTGATGGAAAGTTTGGAAGCATGATTCAAGGGGTTATTTTTTGGCCCAAAAATCTCTTCAAAACCGTGCAGCCCTTCTTCTTGCAGCTGCTGAAATTTCATTTTCTCCCGGTCCCGGTTCGCTCGTGTTTTATCGCTCGCAGTCTCGGTGCATCGCGCACGGTTGTCCGAAGAATATTCCGTTTATACAGTCGCGATCCTCAAATTACCCTCTTCCTAAGGGCATTAATAATTAAAGGTGTTTGTGAATTTCTCATCGGGAGATTATTTTCACGGACACCTTTTGCACGTCAGGAATTTCATCAGCGAACAGCGGCATTTCGGTTGTCCGCCGAACTTCCTATCGCGACACGTCTTATTTCCTAGGGATAGTCTACTTAATAATTTCCCATCTTAATTCTCTAATCATGATTAGAAAATTAATTTAATAATTATATTTACGATTATTTCTCTAAGGAAAAATCGGGATGTTACACGAAGCGTAGGACTGCTCAGTGGTACACTTCGCTTAGTGATGCACAAGGACGCTCAGCGGTTCATGAGTCCGCTCAGCGGCTCATGAGGCCGCTCAGCGATTCCTGGCGAAACTGCAGCATACTCCTTAGTTTTCCTTGCCTTTTCTTTCTCTTTTCTCATGGCCACTTCTTGGAAATCTTATACATGTTCCAACACTCATATTCCTATCTAGTCCAGGTCACATGACCCTTCAAAATCATCATTAAATCCTAGCATAGCAGTTCTAACATAATACATAAGCATCAAAACAAAGCAAGCATAGAATCACCACTAAGGAGGTGAGTAAAACCAAGGCTACCCACTTCCTTAGAGGCTTAAAGAGGGCTGGAAATGATGGCAAAGAGGCAGGTCACTTGGGGGTTTAGCCTTCCCAGATCGTTTCCTGATTCCCGCAGTGTTCCGGCAGAGTTTCCGTAGCGTATCAGCAGACCACACGGGCAGAGTTTCTGCACTTCTAATGAGGATGGATGAACAAAATGAGTGGCTGGTGGCATGGTATTTATAGCCACGAATTTTGGCTCTTCTTTCCTATTTTGCCCTTGCCAAAATTACCAAAATGCCATTTTTAATTTCTTTTATGAATTAATTAATTAGATTAGATAATCCTAAGGTCAAATCAATGAATAGTGACTTAATTTTTTATTATTTTCCTTAGAAATCTGAATCAATCACGTGGGCTGCCCATTTTTTACTTTCTCCCGGTCCCGTTTCGCTCATGTTTTATCGCTTACAGTGCCGGTACGTCGTGCACTGTCGTCCGAAAAATATTCCGCTTATACCGTCGCGATTCCCTAATTTCCCTCTACATGGAGGTGTGATTTCTTCAAGGCGTTTGTGAATTTTGCTCCGGGGGTATATTTTTCATAGATACCTTTGACTCGTTATCTCTTGTCGGTGTCCGAACAAGACCGTTCCGCTAGCGTTTTCGCGATCGCCAAAGCTTCCTAGTAGCTGTTTGGGGTTGCCCTAGGGGTTTTATCATCTTTCCCCATAAGGTATGGTTTCCCAAGATTGGGGCCCACTGCTCAGTTTTACTGGCTAAACGGGGCCAAACATGACTGTTCTAGTGTCTGCGGAATCATCCGAAACTGAACCGATTTCCGTTTTTCCGACACTTTAGGTTTTCCATCCATCTATAGGGGTCGAGAGGAATCATTTGAGTGTAAGTAGAATTTATCAAAACTAAACAAAATAAATTCTACCAATCTCTGCATATTAACCCCTACACAATGCTCTACGAACAGTTATTTGGGGAAATTTCTGTTAGGGAAGGAGCGCGATGTTACACAGGAACGAAACTGATTTGGGAACTTGTCAAGTGAAAAGTGAATTTTGGAATGGAACCTGGGGCCTTTTATAGGTAATCCAAGGCAAGCACTGTGCTTGATCTTTTGTTTTATATATATAGTAACAACATGCCATTCGACCACTGTTACGTTTTACTATTATTATATTATTATTATTATTATTATTATTATATTATATTACTATTACTATTATTATCATATGTTTTGTTTCTTTTTGTCAGGGGAGGGGGATGTACGTAGGATACATTCATTTTTTTATTATTATTACTATATATATCATATATTATATAATATATATTTTGCTTAAGGGGGATGTACTTTCCAGGGGGACGTATTCTATATATATGTATATATTATATTTTGCTCTTTGTTTTCCTTTTGTCATGGGGATGCATCTTATCATAACCAAGGATCACATGATCAATTTTGATCATGTTTGATCGCGGTTGGTTCTTATTCGTCCTGTACGGTTGTCCCAAAAAAGTTTCGAACATACCGTTGCGATCCACTAATTTTTCGTGTTAAAATTTTAATTTTTGTCGATGCATTCTTGAATTTATCTTCATATTAGTATATACGGACTCCCTTGAGTCTAAATTAAATCCCGGTGATGATGAAAATCACCCCGAATCTCGCAAAATCCTGCTAGATCGCGAAATCATTATTTTGACTAGTATTTTCAAGGATTAAATTTAATAATTTAATTTTCCAGTCTTAATAATTGACTCGCATTTATTTATTACGCGAAATCTTCGTAAGGGGAAAATCCGAGATGTTACAGTCGCCATCAAAGAGAGGGATGATCAATTGTCGACGAAGGTGAATGGCGACAGATTTGAAGAGTTAACAAAAATGTGGATATAAGTTTCAAACAGATACTTTTGGAGAGAACGATTATTGATGTCTCCACTCGTACAGAAAAAGATGTAACTTCCATGCAACATGGCGAGTGGGAGATAACAACCACCATTTACCTCAGCACGGTCGTAGTGGGCACATAATGATAACCACCATGCATATATGTCACTCAACATGGCATAACCGGCCAGATTTTGCGGATTGTGGCAAAACTATAGAAAACTGTCACTAGATGTTTGGGGTGAAAGTTAAGGTATTACCTCTATAAATAGAAGGCATCAACGTCAAAGAGAGGGGGTGACTCATTGATTAACCAAATGCTCAAGTCTCAGATGACGCTAAGAGTACACGGAAACCCAATGTATGCCACCACTCTTTCATTTTCATTTCCTGTTATTTCTCTTTTAGTTTAGTTCTCTTTTCAGTAAGGTCTATCTTGTAATTCTTCTTTTATATTTACATTTCTGTAACTTGTAAAATCTTCACTTCGGTGATTATTTCAATAAAATTTGTACTTCATTTTACTTCTCTTTTGCGCAACAACAATTCACATCCCAGTTCTTTACCGAAAACTTATAATCGCTTGTTCCCCTTTAAAAACAATCTTTTATTTTTCACCGTTGATTTCTTGAGAATTATTTCGCGTGAAACATCTTGAAAATAAGTTCATCATCATTGCCCGTGTGACTTGAAGTTGTAACGGAAACTCCCTGATATTGTAAGCTCAATAAAAATCTCCCTTTATCACACTTCCACTACAAATAACGCCAGGCCGATTGACGATACCTCATATGCTTGACCACTACTCTCTACTATAAGTTAGTCAATAACAACCTCTTTATTTGTTACATCAATTTCTATTCTTTATATACATGATTAATAATCCTTCGTTCTACAGCATCTTTATCGAAAAGACGCCACAATTCATGTTTAATTGTTCTAACTAGAATAGAACAATGCCCTATATGTGAGGCTGAGGCATCCCAAAAAGCACACTAGCTACAAAGATGCCTTAAGTTGTAAAGCAAAAGAATATTTTCTAAACAAGTTGCTTGCTACATATATAGAACCCCATAGGAATCTCCATAACACACTGTAAAACCAGTAGCACAGGCAGGAAGAGAATCAAGTGAGTGGAGAAGGTGCTTTTGAAGCCACACCACAACCGTAAGTTAGTGTTTAATAATAATAATAATAATAATAATAGTTATACTAGTAATAAATAAAATATAGCAGTGATTGGTGGTAATGGTAGCTAGTGAGAGATGACTTGAGACTAATTTTACTTATAATATGAGAGTTCGAATTAGAACCGTCTCTTTTTATTTAAAATGGAAAATGCTATTGAACAATAACTTTTGGCAAAATGACAATTTTTTTTATTTAAGTAATTACATTTAATGAGATTTAAACTTAAGACTATTATCCAAATCTCTCACCACTAGACCAATTCTAATAACTTGACAAAATAACAGTTGAAATCATTGATTAATAACAAGTATTGGAATATATAATTATTTTTTTGGCAAAATGGTATTTTTGCCTAGTTCCTTTTTAATCAATTTAGTTATGTGTGGGGTTGATGTGTCAGAATAAATTAATAGTCATTTTAAATTTGATGGATCAAGTTGATACAAAAAAAAATGTAAAGACACAAATTAATATAAAGGGCCAAATTTAGGAGACCTAATTAATGACTCACATAAATGTATATCAGAGATCATTTAGCCTTTATTTCGCTATATGCACTGAAATATGTAATTTTTATCAGTCTTATTATTTATACTCCTAAAATTCATCCACCATACAACAATTGTGTACTTTTAGGTACAAAATAAATTAGTCTTCTAACATTCTCTCCCTTCTTCTCCATTATCTCTCTCAGGTTCAAACCCTTTTGCCCCTCCCCACTCTTTGTGTTAAAACGTCAACACTGACGTGGAGATTCCTCATCGTCGGTGAAATGTTGTCATTGATAAGGAGGAACATGACAAAGAGAAGATGACCGGTTTCGATGACAAGTTCTGTGAAACAAACTTTTTGAGTAAGAGAAACAAACATTTTGACACAAAGAAACAAATCTTATAAAATCTAAAAACAAACATTACAAAACAAATAAATGAACATTAAAGGCCCATCCTATGCCACCTCCAAGATTCGGACCCAAAGTCCGCGGACCGGCCCAATTCGCCTGCCCATTCTCGAACCCTTGTATGGTTCCGAGATCCTCTCCTCCCACCTTCTCGGGCTCAACGGCTCCGAGATATTCTCCCTCCACCGCGATACGCGGACACGACATATTCTCTCACCACCGCAACACGCGAACACGAGATATTCTCTCACCACCGCGACTCGCGGAAGAACCTCAATCACCCCAACTATATAATAACCCATATCCCAGGTATGAAAGAGGATCTGATTATCACTCACTAGATCTGATTATCACTCACTAAACTCCCTTAAACCCTTGCTTACTTGAGCATTTGAGTGTTTGCAGGTACCCACCATGACGCGAGTCCAGAGACCTTCCCAGAGACCTCATCAGAGACCTTGAAGCTCCAGGATCTAGAGAGTAGACCGAGGTGTATACTTCGGAAAAATTACTAAATAGAGAGAGAATGGAAGATTAAGGGTGTATTTAGGGTTTGAAATGGAGGGAAAGTGAGGAAGAAGAGAGAATGTAAAAAAAAAAAAAGTGTGATGCTTGTATAGTGAGTGTATTTTGATGTACGAATGGCATTATTGAATTTTTATAATAAATATCAAAATAGTGTCGGCAAAACTTAAGTACATATAATAGCACTCTTAAGTAATTAAATTTATAATGATGCATGTTTGTGGAAATGTTAATAAGAATAATAAAGAAAATAAATATGTTCAAAAAGGAAAATTCGAAATTTAAAAAATACCATAAAGAGTAGAACAAATTCCCTCCAAGTGATTGGGCAGGAGCAAAGCAGCTGAACTCTCCTCCCCACACTCAGCACCCGCTCTCTCTACCCCGCCAAAATATATATGCTTTCGTGACAATACCATGTCTGCCAAATGCGCCCCCTCTCCCCTCTCTCTCTCTCTCTCTCTCTCTCTCTCTCTCTCTCTCTTTCCTTCTATTTAAACCCATTCGGTTTCTCTCTCACTCTTCCAGAACCAACGCAACAAACCCAATCCTCTCTCTCCCTCAAAATTGCGTAGAAGTGAGAACCTAACCTCCATTTTCGCTCTCTCCCAAACTCGAACCAGCAAGAACAACTACAAAAGCACTCGCGCGTCACAGAACTTCGCATCGTGCAGGTTAGCTTTCTGATTCGACACACACTCGTTCTTTCTCTTTCTCTTTCTCTTTCTCTATTATGTCTAGCTTTCTCTGTTTTGTGTTGCTGTGTGATGATTGAACTGAGTAGGTGTTTGAATCGGAGAGTTAGATCTGATGAACCGCTTTGATTGTTGCATGTTTATATTTCCGCACTTAAATTCTGACGATGATCTTGAATTTGGTGTTCTCTGCGATTCGATTCGTTACGATTTGGACGTATGTTGATTGTTTAATCAATGATAGCCGGAGGTTCTCTGTTTGGTTGTTGATAAAATTTTGACGGAAACCGATGGCGAAAGCCAGAAATATGAAAACGACCTCGTGTTGTTTCAGCTCGAAGTTCTTGAGTGAGTCGCACGCGATTTCCGTTCGTGCCGAATTCCAATTTTATTGGTTTGAGCCTTTTTCTTTTGTATTTTTTTTTCGAATTTAATTAATTCCTGCCTCAGCCTCTCTCACTTGTACCTAGCGAGCCGAACAAAAATGTAAAGTCTCCAATTAGAAAAATTGTTAGAAGCGTAATCTTAGAGTATCAAAATTTAATTAGTTCGTTGAAGTGATTCCGGTTGTCTATGGAAAAAAGTAAAACCGGTTGATAGATTAAAAAAAATCAATGCAGAGCTTAACTAAGGTCAAAATGCTCTGACTTGGTTATGGGAGCTTTTCTATATTGTTTAGAGTGGACATTGGGGCAGAATACAAGTAACCGAGATACTCCTGGATTAAAAAAAAAGGTGTTACTGTACCACATCATCCAAGTCATAAAAAAATTGTAGTTAAAGTGGGAATAAATGGCCTACTTAACTGATGTGGTGAATGCTAGAACTTTTTCGGGGGAATATCTACGAATTTTTTATACTACTAGTTGATGTTACTGTTTGCGCGTTGTGGTCCCCTAACTTAGGTGTTTGTTAGTTTGTTTCTTTGAAGAATCTCTTTGGAAAATTCGCTCGTTCTTTACTTGGGAAATGCCCTTTTCAACTTGGAACTTTAGCCCGAAACATTGGTTTCTAAAGTGTTTTTGGCTCATAGATCATTGCTGTGCTGTGTGTGTGTGGAGTGGAATGGAAATTCGGAAAGAGAAAACGTCATATTATTATAATGACGAGGGAAATACGCGGTAGAAATGAATTGGGGCCATGGCTTTCTAAAGGTAGCTTTTCGGTTAAAGATGGTTCTCATCTCTTTGTCGATCAAGCAGCACATGTGACTCACTCAGGGAACCCATGTGGTTGAGTTTTGTGGATGCTCTGAGTAATGGACCCTGAAAGAGTTCTTCTCATGGTTTCTCATGTTCCTTATTATTTGATGGACTTTGCTATATGTAGTTAGTTTTTCTCAAGGTTCCACAACATGCCTGAGTCAATTTCCATGTGATCATGCAGAATCCACCCATCTAGGGTATGTAGTAATGGGTCGCTATATTCCAGAAAATAATAACTGGTACCAAGCCAACTTAAGTCTGGTAACTAGAATGAGAATTCAACTTAGTCATCTGCCGATTACAAGAAGGATGATGAGACTAGCTATTCACAAACTCTTGGAAATGGAATGGTTCCAATTAAGAAGATTATGCCCTCAGCTGCCCAGCTTTGGAACGCATGCTCACGGTCAGTGTAATGGTTCTCCAATATGAGATTTAAGTTTTATGTAGTGGGGGGCACGTGATATCACCGGCATCCAAGCCTTATTAGTAGGAACCCAATTGTAGACCCTCTTATAGGAGTTTCTATTTTTAGGACTCGAACTTGAGACGACTGGCTAATGGAACAAGGCATATGCCAAGTTGACCAATCTAATGTTAGTGGAGGTAGTGATTTTGGAATTGTGTAATGGACACTGCCTATTTGGGACCTCTGCTTTTTTAGTTTCCTCTTCAGATTACTAATTGATATTGTTGGAGAGATGGCACGTAGAAGTTAACTGTTCCGATTCATTTTAGATTCACTTTGACATAGTGCACTGATAGTGAACCACGCTGCTATAGAGAATAAAAAACTTGAGAGGAAAGAATTCTTCTTATCAATTGAGAGCACTTACTAAAAAATTGACTGCCGGTGGGGTCAGAAGAAAAGTAGAAGTTTGATGAAGGTAGTTATCCCTTGGATCAGGAGCTACAACACAATGCGTAGAACTATAGATTATAGACGCATGAAAAGTACATGAGTTTTACAATTATAGTTTTACAATTAGTTATGTCCACTTGATCTAGTTTCTTAATGAGACTGATAGCTAATGAAATTTGACGATTCATTAAGTCCTATTTCTGGGGCTAAAGTAGAGTTTAAAATTTAGATAGTTCCATGTTTTTAAAATTGTACTCCTCAATTTCATGGTTGGATTTCAATTTAGGTAAGAGAAATGTTGGAGTCTTAATCTAACTTATCCTCACACAAGTGTATATTTTAAGTTGGATAGGATGATAAGTTGGGATAAGAAGTAGGATTGTAAGACATTTCCCTTCAACTAATATCATCCTCAGTCTAGTAAGTTTTGGTTTAATTTTTTAACCTTCCCTAAAATCATTAGCATGAGGATTTGTTTTATCAATTTTATACTGGGTACGGTAACGTGGAGTTACTAGCAAATTAGTTCGTTTGCAAAACTTTTTCGTTTTTTAATACGCGGATTAAGTAATTTCTCTTGATGCCTACAGCTGGAAACTCCGTAGTGAACTGAATGATTTTTAATGGTACATGGACTCAATGTTTTGAGGGACGGGGAAAATTCATAAGTTGAATAAAATAATGGGAAAATGGGCAGATTACCCCACGATACAAAATAATGAAATAACCAGCGGGTTGCAGTATCTCCCTGCTAATCTAAACTTTTTGAGTTGCCCAACCACAAAAGTAGGATAAAATATGAAAATATAGAAAAAAAATTTAAATGGATAAATAAAAAGAGTAAATGACATTGTAAAGGAACAAGAGATAAACAGTATCGTTACTTTTAAGAGAAAAATTGGACAAAAAAAAGGAAATTTGCTTAAAAAGATAGAAATAAAAGAACATCGCTTGACATTAAAATGAAAGTTATTTTAAGAAATTTTCTTTATCTAATGGTATAGATAATGAAACCACCAAAACATTACGTCAAATATATATATATATATATATATATATATATATATATATATTACTGGAGTAGGATGCAAAGACATGGGATTGTGTTACATGTTGGGGCATGTGGTAAACGAAAAACTTTATGCCTGTGAATATTATTATATTTTTAGGAATAATATTTTTGGGTATGAAATTTTGGAGATGTTTGATAAATGGAATGATTTTTTATGCCCAGAAATATTTTACAAAAACAATATTTGTTGAAAAATATTTTGGAAAAATATTTTTTTAAAAAATTATTTGTGATAATTGTTATTTAAAAGTAAAGACAATTGAGATCTTATGATATTTCATAACATTTCTTCTCATAGAAATGTTACATTCCCTCGCAAAAGGTGGGATGAAAATTGTGGCTTTTTGCCATCTCGAGAATGTAACTTATTTGAGTAAAAATATTTTTGAATTTCTAACATGATAATTTTACATTCCGGTTAGCAAAAGCTCCCATGCTATTTGGTGTTAGATGCAATGTGATTCCCACTTCATCACCATAAAATGAGAACACCTCTCTTTTATTTGAGAAATTTTCACATGTCCATAAAATATGTTTAGTGTGTATTCTATTAACATTATTAATCATTTAATTTTTAACTTTTTACATATTTTTTAAATATTATAAATTTAAATTAATAGTATTTATGAAGCATGCATTAAATGTGTTTTATAAGTAAGTATTTATCTCTTTTTGGTGGCCATCCTGTATGTTCAACTTTCTGACTTTGATTGTTGTGCCAAAAACTGTTGTGTTGTCTCTCATATGCTTCGATTAATTGTTATCAACATGTTTCTCTTAAATGAGTCTACTTCATATCCTTCCCTAGGAACTAGGAAGCCGTTGCATCCTTCTTAATTTTGCCAGCTCATTCTGTCTGATACATTGAAAGCTTGGTTCGGAAAATTTTTACCAGAGTTGCGTCCGCTTGGTTTGTTAATATTCAAAAAGAGTTTTATTTTATCCTCTTAATATAAAAATTCTTTCCGTTTAAAGTCTTATTCACAATAGTATTACGGGTTATAATTTATACTATCTCTAAAGTGTATAAATAGAATTTCACTACAACGCGAGTTTAATTATTGTGCATATAAGAATTATTTTGATGAATAAGTTGTAAGTATTTATATAATTGTTCGATGAGTCTAAAGGCATGTTTTGATCGTATTAGAATGTCCGATTCCAAACACACTATACTAAAGTTTTATGTATCAATAAAAATTAAATAAATGAGTGAACTTTTTAATTTGAAATTTGTTTAGGCATATTATAGCTTTTTTTTAATTAAAAAACACTATCAAATTGGAGAAGTTTTCCCATCTTGACATGTCTCTTCATATGTCTTCTCTTCGACAATAGTCTACTTGGTATGTTAACATTGTTAAAAAAACTTTATAAACTCCTTTCCAAAAATGGAAATACTCTATAGGGTACTTCTTATTTATTAGAATGATATGCCCTACAGTTTAGGCCTTGACAAATCCTTTCTATAATTGAGATACAAATGGCCATGTCTTGTTGACCTTGTTTGAAATTGAGACATTCTATGATAGCTAGGCTAGAACTGTTCTACATTGTGCTCTCAGTTGGACCAAAAAAAAAAAAATGAAAAACATTGTATTTAGAAAATGCAACTACAAAAGCACATAATTGTTCGACTATATTTTTTTTTCTTCGAAATTCTTCATACAATTTTGGATCACATCTGACGGTTAGATGAAATGTCTCCTTTTTTTTTATTGTCAATAGATAAAATTCTTTCCAATATTAATTTTAGGATAAAAATCTTTTAATGTGAAATCATTTTCATTTTATTAATTAAATGATAAAATCTTTTATTTTACTATTTAAAGTGAGACATAGAATTTAAATCCGTAATTTTATGATTTGAAACTTTTTTTTTTCTTTGACGTGATGATTTGAAATTCTTACGTTATCATTAATAATGATTTAAAGTTATAGCGGTAACTTTCAAAAAGAAAAAGAAAAGGTATAGTGATTGTTTGAATGTGATTTTTAGGATTTTTTTTATTTTATAAAAGATTATCTTTTGATGATTTTTAATATGTTAGGAGTTTAATTACTATGAATTGACAATATAAAGTTTTTTATACTATCATTTAATTAAATTATTTTATATTCATTATTCTTTTACCATTAGATGTAAGAGTCAAATATTTTTAATGTGATAATATTTAATTGATAATAATGTGAAATATTTTACACAACGTAACAATTAAACATAATGGTTGGATAACTTTTTTAATTAAAAAAGCATCATTAGAAAAGGTGCAGAATAATCTTTTTAACAAGTTATAAATTTTATCTCTAAAATAATATTTTTTAGAATATAAAAAAGATGTGATAAAAATTCAAATATAAATAGTAACTAAAATGTATTGCCCATTTGCCTCGTTGGATGGTAAATCTCAATACAAATTGGTCTCCTTTTTTTCTTTTCCGTTTTTTTTTTATGGGTTAGGAATATGATGGCCTCGCTAGGTTATGATGCCTTCGGCTATGCCGTCTACATCTCTTTCGTGGGTCTGTAAAATTTTGGACTATATTATACACACATCTCGTCTCATTCATTAATTAAATGAGGTTTTCATGCGGTTCATGTTTGAATAAAATCTCGTCTAACTAGAGTTGGCCAGCTAGAATGTCTAACACTAGCTATACGATTTCTCTAAAATGTGTGGTGCCTACCTACCTGCATGTGTGACAAATTTTATGGTTTACTGGAAATCCCTGGTCAACATGTAGCATTCATGGGCCCCACCTTTTAAAAGTTGAATCTCACGTAATCTTGGCTGCAGCAATAATGCGAACTCACCCTTGCATTCATTAGGAGTTAAAAAAATACAATAAAATGGCTGCAAGTCTTTTCTGTTAACTATTATACTACTTTTGTCGGTTTGGCCGGGGACCTCTTCCATTTAGTCACATGTTTTATGGCTCACTATCATGGTTTTCGTATTCTTAAGCTTTACAAATTCTACTTTATAGGCTTAATATTTACTAGTAGTATATCACAGTGGAAGACAAAAGTTGCCTTAAATACCACGCATTACTGTTTGATCACAGATTATGTTGTTACGAGCAGTGGTTGAGTAACAGCACTGCATTCTGCGCTGTTGCGGTTTTATACTTTTACTTTGGGCACACTCTCTCACGTGTGAATAGATAAAATATGACTTGTGCTTTCATGAGTAAAAAGTCACTTGTTTATCTAAATGAGTTTTTTTTTTCTTTCTTTTTTACGTGTCTCTAAATAAGTTCTTTTTAGTTCAAGTCCGATGAATACAAAAAATTAAGTACTAAGAGAACTTTATTATTATAATAATTAATAGTCACATTCCGATGGTAAGGAGGGTCTGGAACAAGAAATATTATTTGAACACTAAAATATCATTATTTCTCTTACTATACTTCTTGCACCTTTACTCTTTCCGTCTTTTCACATCTATTTTCTCTCTTTCAATAGAAACAGAAATTAACTTATTTAACATGCAGAAATCAACTTTTAAACACACATAAATTAACATTTTAAAAATAAAAAAATAGAAAAGACAAAAAAAAAATCATGGTCAATTTATCTCTTAATGTACTGTAGCTTTCTTCTCATTCTTTTTCACTTATTTTCTTTCTATTATGACAGAAACAAAAATCAAGTTCTCAACATATTTTAATACATAAAAACTAACTTTTAAAAAATATTTAAAGAATCAACTTTTTTTAAACAAAGAACCAACTTTTTTCAAAATAACAAAATAACTTTTTTAAACATTTTTAAAATATAGTTTCTCTATTTTCGAAAAGTTGGTTTCTGTGATTAAGAAAATTAGTTTCTTTTAGAAAAAGGAAATAAAAAAAAAAAAAGAAAAGATGGTGAGGAAAAAAACGTGTAAAAAGTGCATTAAATTTTGATGGTTCAAATAACATTTTTGTTAGTCAAATTATTAAAAGAATCAATTTAAAAAAATTAAAAATTTGGGGACAATTTGAATTTATATATACTTCTACATAAATATTATATTAAAAAATATTAAATATTATATGAGACAGTAATATATCATGTTAGATAAAAATAAGGATAAAATTTGATCAATTCAATTTTTAAAAGTGTTGAAAATAAAAAAAATAAAATAAAATAAAATAGTTGAAAAGGGTATTTATTCAAGAGGTTACGAGAGAAACCTATAGAAAAGTGGAAAAGACTTGGTGCTTTCTTCGTTTTCTCATATTAATTATTATTGAATAGATTATTGAATAAATTAGTTTAGTTATATTATTAGAATGAAAAAGTTCACTTTTAGCTAATTATATATTTTTATAAATTAAATTTTTGAGATAATAATTAAAAGAAGTTAAATATTGACGTATTAATATATAATTAGTTGTATTAACAAAGCCTAACACAACTGATAGATGATTAGGTTTCTTAAATATTTTGTTAGAGATTCGATTCTTAATAGCGTATACAAGAAAAACTTGTTT